>JAUPFP010000114.1:0-295788 GCA_036925085.1 Brachycybe producta | reverse complement strand
ACATTTTTTTGTTATTAGAACGTAATTGCACTCATAGCATATTTTTTTTAAAAAATCGCCTAACATATAAAAGCTAAAAACCTTAGAACCTGATAATTTATGTTTATTGTGGAAACAGTAAAAAACGGAACTAGATCATAATACAGGAAGAATAAAATATAACTCAAGAGGTGTACAGACGTTCAAAAACTCAACAAAAATTATAGTTTATAAATTATAATAAAAAAAAGAATTCTTAGCCTCAGCCTGAAGCTAAAAAGAACTCCAAAAAAGATCGATCCATCTCCAAGATATTAAAAAAAATGATTCCACATTTCTAAACACACAACATAGGCAGGCAATCAATAATTCTCGTGTGTGTGTGTGTTTGTATTCCACAGCCTATTTCCGGAGTTACACAACCCCACATCCCACATGTACATCTTGTTAGTTCAATTAAGAATCCGCCATTAATGACCAGGTGTTTTCGAAGCGCTTCATTTCAGGGTGGATTTAAATCAATGATTCAAATCGCAATTCAAATCAAAAGAATTTCTCTTTTCATTAACATTGTTTATGACCAGGGGTAAAGGAAGTCCCAAACAAGCCTTGAAACATGGTGGCGAAACGAGATATGGGGGGGGGGGGGAGAGGGCATGTGGGGTCTTCGGGAGTTTGGCACAACATCGAAAGGAGTGAAGAGATAGAACCCGTAAAGCCGTCCCTGCATACTGCGGGAAAAGGTGATGATGGTTTATGAACAGCTGATTTTCGAACTCTGATTATTCTGTCCTTCAGAAGAGCAAAATTAAGAGAAACTAGGAAGTGTTTTAGAAATCAGAAGGGTGGTTTGACCACTTAAAGAGACCATTTACCTCCAAAAACTTCTTGTTAAAATATTGTCAAGACCAGTGCCTATCAGAGGGGTGGCTGCCCTGGGCCACACAATTTTAGAGGCCTCAATTTATAACTCAATATATTAGAGAAAAAAAATATATAATAATCCAACAATAAAAAGTAGCTCGACTATACTGTAATAGTTTTTGAGTTAACACTAGTATTACTTGCCCCGGGCCTCGCATTTTCTCTGAAAGGCCCCGGTTAAGACGATACAAAATCATTTTTTTTAATTTAAAATAAGTCATTAAAATTATATAAAAAAAAAACTTAAAAATGAAGTGACTTATAAGTGTGACCTCAAACAACACCATTTTAATTGAATTTCAAAAAACGAAAGTCTACCCTCTCTACTCAGTGGCCAATGCTGTCACCTCACATTTCCATAATTCCTAATTGAAATGCATTCAACTCAATAAAACCCTTCAATCACCTCGAGAGCCACACTGACAGGTGGGATAATTTAAATATCAAAGCCTTATATAGTATACTCTGATATGAATAGGGAATTAGTGTATTTGAATAAGAGATTAAAAGTAATGTGAGGTGTCAACATGAGTAGAGGGGTAGACATTTGGTTTGTTATTGCCAATGTCTGTTTGGTGGCGCATCTATCTGACAAAGTTCATTTATATGAAGTCAACTGATTTTTAATTTTTTAAATTATATTAATGACTTTTAATTTTAAAAATCGTTTTGGCAATCGTTGGGTAAAGTCATGAGACTCATGACAATTCAAGGTAATGGTCTCTTTAAGTAAGTTGAAAGATGTTTTAATGAATTTTATACTAGCAAAACGGACATCATTTGAACATATCATCTCAGGTCGTTAATCAATCATCCAGTTATTGATTATTGGCGAGCAATAAGGCGATGTAAAACGATTGTTTTTTATGTAAATATACACTCGTGCTTTTTGGTTGCTTTACTGATGGCCTTTTCAAGGTGACCACGCCATAGCCTCTTATCACACAGGAATGCCCACTCACTTAAAGTGAGCTGAAGATGAAATTCCCGTATGCATTTCTGTCAATGAACACAAGCTCCAGTTTTGCTACTTCAGTTGAAATCGTTCATCTTCAACTTACATGTAAATGTCAGAGCTGATAGAGGAGAAGCAGAAGATGAAGGAGAAGAAGAAGTCTGCTTCAGCTCATAATTCTCTTCTTCAGCTCACTAGTAAATGCGCCTTTATAGTCGTTTCGCTGCACCCTTTGCTACTGTAAAAAAGCCATATTAAGTCTACGAGCTAACATTGTCACAGGCAATTAGAAATCGGGACGAACAGAAGTTGGCTCCGCCCTTTTTATGACGACCGATGTTGGTGATAGAAGTTGCCGGTCGTCATGAAAAAGGCGGAGCCCTCTTCTGTTCGTCCCGATTTCTAATTGCCTGTATATCGTCTGCTTGCCATTTTTTTTTATTTCCACGGAGTGGATGTAGAGACAGGCATCTGTAGCCAGCTTCAGAATTTCTTTGGTTCCTCCCTTTTGTGAGCGTCATCAATTTCTAATTTTTTTGTTCCTGGGTCTGATGTCACGTGTCCCGCCCTTTTTATTTATAATTGGTTGATATGTAGTCTGACGCTCATAAAAGGGCGGAGCCAAAAAAAATTCTGAAGCTGTCTACAGATGGCTATGACTAGGTTAACTCTGATCCACTCAAAAGTGGAACTTTTTAAACAGAAGATCAAGTTAATATATAATATAATAAATTAATAATATATAATAAATGTAATAACTGGTTATGTTTCTTGGATGATAAATAGCTTGAGGACAAAAGAAAAGCAGATTCTTATAAACATGAATTCGTAAATAGTAATTACCATGTGAAACAAGTTTTCCACAAATAAGCATTTTTTTTACAGATTCCTCTTTATTCAAGTTCATTAGGTAAATTATTTCTCAAAGAAACTCATCTAAAAAAAATTAGACCACTTAAAAAAAAAATAAATGACCTTTGTAAACAAAATGGGTTAAAAATAAAATGTTAGCCATTTGTTGAAAAAACTGCTGATAAAACCAAACATAAAAAACCCAACCATAAACAAATCAGAGCAAATAAACAAATGTAGCATCAAGTTATATATATTGTAGGATACAAGATTTCTTCTGTAATCTTCTTGTTCATATAAATGCTACGAGGCCAAGTCAGCCACAAATCAATTGTTCTTTTCTTTTCGCCAGTCACAGTAGGCCTATACAGGGCGTCCAGTAAGTCGAGTATCATAGAAAAATATGAATTTTTCCATTTTTACAAACCATAATTCTTATGCTGGGGCCACATTAACGTCTAATGCCGTTAATTGTCGCGTTATTTGACATTAAACACAGGTGCAGCCACGACTTAATGCGCTAATTTATTATCGTCATTATTAATGGCGTTAGACGTTAGGTCCGGTGGCGGTCTTTTTTGACACATCAAAGCGATTTACCGCGTAGTTTAATCTATTTTTTTACGCCTAAATTATTGTGAAATGGACGTTAGACGTTAGTGTGGACCACCATTACTGGAATGGCCAGCAAAATGCCCATATATTTTGTTGACTTGTTTTTCAGGGCAAGAAGCAATACATTTCGTCGAACAATTCGAAATTTTGGAATAATTTGTATAGTCGCCAGCCTCATCACACTGTAAGAGGTACCTTGTGACGTCAAAGGGGTTAATAACAAATTTAGAATAGTGTCATTTTGCCTAATAAAAACAACGGCTAATGACAAGAAATGCAGGAGCCTTTTGTTTAAAATACGCTCTCGTATTGAGAATGTTTGGAATCATCCTTTTTTTTCAATCAGTTTAAACTCCGTACGCCTGCAATCAACTTAAAAGCCATGGGACACTGATGATTGCTCCGCTCCCGGTCATAAATGATTGTCATTGAGACAAAATAACACATCATTGTTAAATTGAAATCGTCCTAACAAAACTGGAAGAGAGACTTCCATAATCTAAACGACAATCGTAAATTTCACGTCAACCCCTCTGACGTCATAAGCTTCTTACGAATAGGCAAGTATGCTTGCTGACTCGGTGCGACGTTGTTAGTAACTTATTTCACGTCCCTTTCAACATCAAGGTCATTATGGGACATACAAGTCAATTTACAACCAGTCCAATCAAATACACCAATTCACAAGCCAAATGCAAACAATTTACAAGTCAATCAGTCTACATACACAAAATTCCAGTAAATCAAGTCAGGACAATAGAAATATCCATGCATGCTCCAAATGCCAGGATTTGAACCCAGGACCCCATTGTACTACAAGCAGAGACTATCTCCAGTGAGCCACCAGGGCGTCAGTAATTTGTGTATATTAAGCACAATGACAAGACATAATTGAGCAAGTTTGTGAATAAAAGCTATTGTTTTACAATGTTTTTTCTTTAATTTGCATTGATAGGACACCCTGTATAGAAACCGACTATTTTAACTTACAAGTCTAAAAGCCAATTTGAAATAATTTCAGGTTTAAATGCAAAACGATTTACATAAAATAAAGCCGGACATGTAATAATAACAGGATTAGAGTCGACAAATATCAATAATGTTGAACATGACTTCTGATACACGACATTTGCGATTTCTATTTTCTCATACATGGATGGTGTGGTGACAGGCATCTGTACACAGCTTCAGAATTTCTTTGGCTCCGCCCTTTTATGAGCGTCATCAATTTCTAATTGGTTTGTTACTCTACTGGGTCTGATGTCACATACCCCGCCCTTTTTATTTCTAATTGGTTGATATGTGGTCTGACGCCCATAAAACGGCGGACCCAAAGAAATTCTGAAGCTGTCAACAGATGCCTGTGGTGTGGTAAGCTTCACACGAAAAGTCTACTTGTTTGAGTAAAAAAAAAATGCAATCCAATTATAATTAAAATATTACCGGTATATTATAATTATTTATATTAATATTTCCGAGACAATGACAGCTTTAGAATAAGCATTTCCCAACGCAGAGTGAACCCTCTCTTACCTGAATCTTAATTTGAATTCATCAAAAACCTTACATTAGACAAACAAAGCTACCTTTAAAGATGGATTTTTACACCACAGTTTGTTAACGGCGTAATGCCCGCTACCGTGATTTTGTTTGTCAAATCAAATTGAGAATCCGGAAAAGGACGTTACGTTACTGGCAGTCAGTTATTTTTATTAAACCACAATTAGGGTGGCTGAATAGATATTTATTTTGTTTTCGAGCACACTCACTAAAACCCTTCCACCCAGGATGGCGCGTCTGCGTCACTACTATGTTTTATAGGAGGTCTCTTCCTCTCACCTGCGGTTTTGAGAACGAGAATAGAATTAGAAACTAGAATAGTTTCGTGATAATGCTAACGTTTTTTTCATGATACACATGTACAAATCTTTAAATCATGTACACGTACTATATTTAAAAAAAACTTGTTTTTTAAGATATTGGCCATGAAAAACTTAAGATTAATCGATCTTTCACCATTCCAGTTTTTAAAAAAATTTTGAATTTTTTCATACTTTTGTTTCTAAAAAAAAACGTTCGCTTGAAGTTTTTGCGTCCAAATGTTACAACAACAACGCCTAACGAGCACAGCATTTAGCCACTCCAGTGATAGCGTGCAGGAGACAAAAGCATAATAAATACGTTCGTATCTATTCAGCCAATTTGAATGAAAACACAATCTTTCAATTCTTTTCTAAATAGTTTTGGCAAATATTTATCACTTCCCGATACTTTCCAACAAGTGAAAGCAGTACAGTTGTGCAAATATTGGCCAGTAGCCGTGGTATTTGGATGTTTCTTGTCCGGTGAATATCAATGACACAAGTCAAAGAAATCACCAATACTGATTCACTAGCATATTCATACTTGTGGCAGCACTTTCACAAATAAAGTCATTCGTGGAAGTCCTGACACGAGTGTAAACATGCCAGTGAACCAATATTGATGATTTCTTCTTTTCCTGTTTGTTTCATTGACATGTCATGAAAAATTATTTTCGTTTTTTGGGAAACGTACACTTTATAACGATATAACAAGAATTATATGTTGCAAGTTCGCAACAAAGTTTATCGTACTCAGCTCATAACAAAAATTAGAATTGTATTTATCCACTTTGGCAGTTTTATTCGGCATTCAAATAGATCTAAATAATGTAAAGCTAAGATTCCACATGCGGAAAACCAAAAAAAAAACATAAATTTCGTTTTACAACTGAAAACAAAAACAACGTTAAGATTGTTTCAGCTTTTTTTTTCCCCTTCAATTTACAGTTTTTGTTGGAAAAGCAATCAATAAGAAGGGTTACCAGAAATGAGGCCATGGCAAGGGTCACTGGTATGCCGCACAAAGGCATATATAGACAGCTTCAGAATTTCTTTGGCTCAACCCTTTTATGAAAGTCATCAATTTCTAATTGGTTTGTTACTGGGTCTGATGTCACAGGCCCCACCCTTTTTTATTTCTAATTGGTTGCTATTTGGTTTGACGCCCATAAAATAGCGGAGCCAAAGAAATACTGAAGCTGTCTACAGATGCCTGTATGCCGCATCCACCCCTCTCTATCTTCCTATATTTTTGTTAACGTATTTATTGTCCTTCATACCAATAGAGGGAGCTATTTTTACGATTTCTGTTGAGGTTTTTCGTTGTGCAAGTGGGATTACTTGTACACGTCACAGAAACTGCAACAGTGACATAAAATGTAAAACATTGTCGTTTTCGTTTCTGTTTTCAGTAATATTTTTTTAAGCATGTGATGACATGAGGCCTTAGCTTAACTAACTGCGCCCCACTTTTTTTTTTAAAAAAAAGTCCATCCGTATTTATTTCATAACTTAGTAGGCCCTACATCATTAGAGATGAAACTAGAATTCAATGAAGCAACAAAAACAAAATTCAATTTCCATGAAGGAACTATACTAAAAGACGTAAAGAAATTACATTGTAGACGGATAATATACACTTATCATTGAAATAATCAATGATGATGTCGCTGTTGCCGTCATTGAACAATAATGTATTTGGGTGGGGGAGGGGGGAGGGGGGGGGGGGTTCTTTCCCCTAGCCATTATTTGCATCACATATCTTTTCTATCTGACACAAACATAAACCACTTGTGCGTACAACATTTGTGTTTGCGTGCATTGATCGTTTCCATCATTCTCCTCATCGTCCTCATCAGACACATTGTGCAAAGCAAAATGATCCGCTTTTCCACTAAATGACAATCAATTGTTTTTAGACATACATAACTTATAACACTGTTAAATAAGAAAGAAAGAAAAATCTGAGCAAAAATCGATTTCTTCATTTCGTCTTGTAACTAATTTAAATGCAAACTGCAATACTGAAAAGCACAAGACGCAGTTTATAAACTACAAATAAAGGATAAGCGGGGACTAAATGGAGCGAACTAATGTCGTCCTGCAGTTAACAGCTAAACTCTAACAAGCTCTAGTCTGAATAAAAAGGCTAACGATGAACTTTTTTTTTTCTTACTTCTTCGTACTGGGTATTATTATTTTGCAGGGCGGATAAAAATCAGGATTTATAAAGAAGATAAACGAAATTAGATTTTTTGTTGAATTTAAATCAAGACTTTTTTCAATAATTTAAAATTTGATAAAATTGCTCTGTTATTAACTGAAAATCCAAGCAAGACAACCAAGTGGTCCATCTGTTTATTCACCTGTCAAGCACACTTATTATAATAAACTCATTTCACGAGAGAAAAAAAAAATCAAAAACACGTTGATTAAAAGTTGATTTAAATTAATCCACCCTCGTATTTGGACAGTACCGTCTAAATAATATAAATGCCCAGCACACATAATAGCCAACACACAACCACAATAACAATAGCGTAACAACCCAAGCATGTCAAACTCGCGGCCCACAACGAATATATTTGCGACTCAGCCTATATAACGGAATGGAACAAAAGTTTTAATAAACATTTCGTAGCTTAATTTTTAAACTACTTTTTCTCACCTTTGAAATATACAGTGTGTCCATAAAGTCTTTCCTTGATTACAAAAATCCACTGTACACAAACTATGCAAAGTACAAGAAAACGGTTTTCACCTATTTGTAGCTCGTTTTCCTGCCCGGTTTTTCCAGCCTCCGTAAACAGTCCAGGCGGCGCTGCGGTCACCAAAAACAAAATGACGTCGTTGCAGGAGAAAGCACAATGTGTTTTGTGGACAGGCAATTAGAAAACGGGATGAACAGAAGTTGGCTCCGCCCTTTTTATGACGAACGCAACTTCTAATTGGTTGGTTATGTAGTCTGACGTCACATTTTCAACGACGAATCACACAACAAACCAATTAGAAGTTGCCATTCGTCAGGGAAAAACTTTATGGACACTCTGAATTATAATTCTCATTTTGTGCTGCCGTTATTACATTTCTAAAGTAACAATCTATTGTTTTTGTTCTTTTTTCTACTGTACTTTTCGAAATAAACCTATGTTTCTATAAAAATTGAAGTTTTTGTTTTTTTGTTAAGTGAACGCTTCTATTGAACGTCAATGGAGTGAAAACTAATTTTACCAAAGTTTTCAACAGTTTTTTTAGGTCAGGATTCGAAAGATTCGAAAAGGCGCGAAGATTCGAGTTTTCGAATCTGGAATCTTTTTCAAGATTCGCGAAATTCGAGGATTCAAATGGCCCATCCCTACTTAAAATCTTGCATAGAATCTTGAAGAAGAAAAAACAACGTGAATCGTTTCCTGCAAGTTATGCAAGACCAGCAACAGTATTATCACATTGCAGGGCATATTTGAAGTGAACCTTGCTGTAGGCCTAATAGTAACCGCTTTATAATAACAAAAATAGCCGCCTAATTTCATTAATAATAATTCAATATAAATATATAACACGTCATTGCTATTTCTCATCGTATTTGCAATTTTGTTGTTTGAATCCCGTGTGTGTCCTTGCAACAACTGTTTAAATATGTGCCGCACGTAACAGAAAGAGAGAAAAACAGAACTTGAGCCAAACGACAGGTGCAAACTGCAAATGAAGACTAAAAGCAAAAGAAAATGTATAGGGAATTCCAACAATACCACACACACACACACACACATGCAAACAGATAAATGTTCCAACTAGACTACGGTACGCATTCAATGTGAGCCGATAACGAGGAGACAACTTAATAAAAATCACCCATATAGCATCGAAAATTTCAGAATATTATATAAGATGTAATTTGTCATCAGCACAAAACTTTAAAAACACACGACACCTGCCATATAATTACACTGTTTTCACAGAAAGTGAAGTTGACGACGATTGCTTTTTTTCTAAAAAAAAAAATGCCCACAGACATAAAAAAAACCTTAGGCAGAGGTTGTTAAAATATGTAGGCCTATAACAACTGTCAGTATAACCCACCACTGGCAAGTAATAACCTTCTGAACTGTTTGTGCAGCTTTTGTCCATAAGAGTATTAATTTAAATTATCTTGCTTTACAATGAATTAACTGAGAAAATGGGAAGGCATTATTATGCTAGATCCACATATGGCCTACTAAAAACAAAGTGTCAAAAAAAAAAACTAAAACGAAATAACTTTGTACACATCCAAGCCGGAAGCCGTCACTTTTGCAAAACTAAAAAGTACGATCAAGCTTTTGGACTGTCAAACCTACTTTTCTTTGTACAGTGTAGGCCAAGCATGTCAAACTTGCGGCCCGCATGCTGCCCACAACGAATAACTTTGCGGCCCAGCCTATGTCAGATCCAGGATTGCTGACATTCAACTTGGATCAGTTGTGAAAGTAATCACTGCGAACAAGATTTCCCCCCCCCCCCCCCCGAAGTAGGAAAGATTGTAGCAGAGAAGAGATGCCAAGTGTCAGGAAGAAAACATTCATTTTACCGTTGTCCTTGTTCTTTTTACGTTTTCTATAAAATGGAAGTTTTTGTTTTTTTTTTTGCGGCCCACATAAACTTAGACCTTGTTTAATTGGCCCGTTTGTTTGGCATGCTTGCTGTAGGCCTATATGGCTCACAACCAGTGACTCGGTTTTTCAAAAAACCACAGAAACTTCTTCATTTTCCACAAGAGCGAAATTTTCAGTTTCATCTGAAATGTCACCAATTAGGAAATGTTTGGTCAGACTTTTTCGCAAAAGTTTGAGCAAAGAAGTTCCCAATTAAAAACTAAAGACATAGGAGGGGTTTTTTTTCTACTCGATAACAGCTGGCTACATTTATTTACAACAGACCTGAACTGGAAGACGGAAAGAATAGTCCATACGAAGCACTGTACAAGGTTTAAAAGAATCAAAATCAAAACTGTCGATTGCCGCGTTAGAAATATCATCAAAATGTGGTTGGAATTTGAACAGAGTCTCACTACTAGAAGTCCTATAAACCGGAAGCAACCGTTTGCTTTCAAAAGAACGTCGTGCAGAAAGCATTAGCATACTTTTTTTTTTAGATGAAGAAACAAGAACACGATTCCTTCGTTTTAATATTTCAATATCGAGCAGAATTTAATAACTTATTGGCTTGTGCCTATCTAACCGAAAGAGTCGAAAAGTAGGCCTACATCAAAATGTAGGCTATAAAAATGCAGCTATAAAGTACTGTTGTATGTATTCATTCTTAAGTCATCCACCTTAATATATACTCTTCATAATAACCAAGTTGGATGATGACAACAACAACGAACACAGTTCGATGTCTTCATAATTTATGAAGTAAAAAAAAAAAATTCACCTAATTGTAGACAGACACCGAGAAAGAGACACCGATGAGCGCTTTTATTTCTGTTCTATTATTTTTTTCTAAACCAATATTAACAACATTGAAGTTCATTCACCGTTTTCCTTCAATTGTTTCCATCCAACCGACCGACGACCACAGCAGAACAAGAGAAAAAAAACTAAATTACAACAAATTTATATAAAATTACAGAAACTCCCTAGTAAAGTAGTAACAACCAATTACTACAATTCATAAAAAAAGGAACATATACTACGGCCCAAATTCAAGAGAGAGAAACCTGTCACTTCAAATTGAACGCTCTCAATACGGTTCTTAAGCCTCGTTTTCACAAGTGATAGTTCATTCGTGAGAGTAGTTGTCATGAAAGTTGCGATAGTTCACTCTCACGATAGCAACTGTCTACATGTCTTGAAGTAACGTGATAGTTTTGTCACATGACAGTGTGACGTCTACTTCACAGATATATCATTCGAGTCAACAACAGTGTTGCCTCTCTCTCTCTTTCCCCCTCCAGAAGTCAAATTTCCCTACAAAGTGGATATTTCCCTATAAGCGGTCGGTCACTCAACAACTATTACTATGGCGACAGTAGGCCTACTTTCAACTATCTAGTCAAACGAGATAATGTAGTGTGATAGTGACTATCATGTGGTATGCACGATGATAGTTCTCGCGATAGTTGCTGTCATAACAGCAACTATCGTGAAAACTATCATTGTGAAAACGAGGCTTTACATCTAGTACATTCCTATATTTATCGATTTATACACAGTTGTGTGCCGACGCGGCACGTTTATAAATGTATTCGTCGCAGTTACATAAATCGATCAATAACCGAATTTTGCCATATCGAAAAAGACTATTTTTTATTAAGTAGCGTTGAAAAAGATGTTTCTATGTTTCGAATCCTGTTCAGAGAGGGTTCAAGTACTAAGTTTTTTTTTTGCCTAAGTTACGTGTAACTACATTTCAATCGATTGATTTTTTTTTTAAAAAAACTTCCTTAATTGAAGAAGTTCAAAATTATATTATTAACTTTTAAAATTTGATTTGAAAATTAACTATTCATTGCTTTTGTTTTAAAACTAAATTAAAAATATTAAGATATGTTAAAACAAATCAAAAGTACAAAGGAATAAAAAGACCTTTTAAAAAACATCACACGAAGTCGTTAATCATTTTTATCGATCTTTCGATCCAAATTTTCGGAAGAAAAAAAAAACACTTTTGGAACATTTCCTAAGTTCTGGCGTTTATACCAAAAACGTACAATTACACCTTTTGCAAAAAGGTGAAAAGTAAAAACAGAACTTTCTCATTCTTTAATCTTTGATAATTATCTTTAATAATAATAATAATCTTAAATAATAAAAAAAAAAAATCTTTGATCATCCCTATTCAGTTCAGAATTTCGGAGCTGATCGCTAAGTGGCGATCAAGATTATAAATTTAAGCAAAATTCACCGCAGTGTGTTCGGGACGGATTAAAATGATTAACCAATGAACATTTGGAGGTAACTTCAAAACCCAAACCTAACTGCTTATAGAATGGGATTGAACGCTATACTTTTTTATACATCGGTTATTAGGTGGGGTTACACGTTAAATTGAAGTTTGTTGCATGGGGTCTGGGGGGCGCGGCCCCAGAGAATGTAAAAAATTAATTCGATTTAAAACATGATTTGTGTGTTCTGCACCCCATGTTAATATTAATAGTGTTTATCCCTTGGTTCATCGTACGGTTTATGTGTTCATCCATTTCTATATGAATTCTGTTTCAGGTTTTAGGCTTACCCATGATGTTCATCCTGTTCATCCGTCTGTTCCTGAATTAATTGAAATTACCAATGCAATAAAAATACTCTTGCAAGACTTAAAAAAGTGGTGTCTTGCAAACCCGTCTTACAGAAAATGCTGATTTTCGTGTTTTTGAAACAACAAAAAAACATTGCAAGACTCACAGCAATGTTTAACTTAAATTTTATTTTTTGCACGGAATGTTGCGAGTAAAACAGCCAGCGTGATTCGCCACTTTAAAAAAACACAGTTGAATTAACAAAAAGAATAACTAAGCTGAATGGTACTCGTAAAAGTACTAAATAATAATAAAGTACATAAAATGGTAAAGCAGTTTTCAATGTGTCACCACCCTGTATTTAGAAGTATTGTAACCAAGTTGAAAGAAGAATATCATAACCTAAAGGGGGGGGGGGGGTGGTCATCATTTGCATTCAAATTACTATTCTCGAGATATGATTACCCTAATAAAAAAGAACTTTTCATCCTCAAAACAAACAAAAGCTTCGTCAAAACGAATTCTAAATGAATAATACATTTTGGCTTCAAACTGAGCTCAATTACCACGTTGAAAACTACTGGACGTAAGACAAATAAATAATATGAAAATTAATACAAACAGACGAATAAGACTCCTTTAACAAGTGTTTTATTCATATATAATAAATTATTCATTCAGTCTATTCAGCCATTTCGTCCGTTTTCAAAATCGCAGAAAAAAATAGCCCTCAAAACAACGTGTTTGGTGGTTTTATATAAAAGGAGCAATCATTTTTATATATATTTCCCAGGTCTGTGTATGTGTGTGTGTGTGGAGTAACAAAACCATTGAATTTTGAAGCATGTCAGAATTTATATAAATTTAAATAAATGAACCGGTTTTTTTTCAAGGTCAACTATATGTTGAACTCTTCCTTTGGAAACTGTAGAAGGGGGGAAGAGAGAGAGAGAGAGAGAGAGAGAAAGAGAAAAGTGGGAGGGGGTGAGGGGAAGAAGTTGGAAAGTGTAGAAGGGGGGGGGGAGAATAAAATTGAAATGAAAAGAGTAAAAAAAAAAAGAAAAAACGACGCGCATGCGCACAATTGTGTGTAAATTTTGCTCCCGTCATTTATGACGGGTTACCCCACTAGTTAAGTGATGTTTTTCGCTCATCAAGTAGGCCTAACATTTGGAATTAAAGTGCATTACAATACTTGCCTACAACTAAGTTAATTGCACTCATAATTAAAATCCCGAATTTCTCGAAAATAAGGTGTTGTTGCTGCTCCTCAATTCCTGAAAATCAGGTTTTATTCCCGAATTCCCGGTTGCAACTCGATTTTACACTTTTATTACTAATTTTCAGTTTGTTTTCAAAGTTGTCGTGTTTTTTGTTGTTGTTGTTAATTTAGAGTTTTTCGCTGCATCAAGCATATATAACTTACTTCAACTATAAAATCTCCAATTCAAGAAAATATTACGAAAGCTTGTGAGCCTCCCCCGAATTTGGCACAATTCTTTGTTCCCGAATTTCCCAGCTTTGGTCATAACTCATAAGTTATAACTATTTATGAGAAATGACGACCATGCAATAAATCCTTAAATCTAAGCAATTTATCCAAAAGGAAGATGACAAGCCTTAGCATACATTGAGACCCTGTAACGCAGTGCAGCACTGCATCGCAATGTGTATTACGGTTAATAAAGTATTCGTTTTTTTTATGAAAGTTTGGTTAAAAATCATGTGTATTTCAAGTCGCAATGGCGCCCGCCATGTTTGTATTACTCTGAAATTTCCTGTCTAATGAAAAATCTCATGATCATTTATTTGGTTTTCTTTTATTTTTTTGCAGTTCTGTGTGCTTTATTGATGTTACAAACAGTGCAAAACTGAATCAAAGCAGGTCTGCTTTGGACAGCAACTATTATTATAAATTATGCATCATTCAAATGCACGCAAATTTTCACATGTTAGGAGACTCCACTTGCAACAATACAAGATCCAGTATGTTTGCTCCAAAAATAGGACCAAAACCAGTCCTGAGCAGACCAGCCCTACAAAGTGTTCTTCATAACTTCTGTACAACAAACAATAACCGCGATTACAAGCACTTGAGGTATTGTTGTTAAACCATATGCTCTTGAGTAATGAACAAACAAGTTACAGGCCTATTTTGTCAGTGATATCAATTATGTTCTTCTACACAGCGATAAAACAATTAGACAACAACTTCTTTACACACACTGTCACTTTGGTATATACCTTGCATAATTAATGGACACACTCGTAAACTCACATTGTTGGTTAATAGCTCTGCAACGTTGTAACGCCCTCTTTAAAAAGGAGCAACACTAAGGTTGTGGCCGTCATTGTTACATTTATCTTCGATATTAGTGAAGGAGTGTCTTTTTTAACACTTTTTCTACATTTATTCATCAATTCAGGTAATATATAGCATTTTAATTATACGTAGGTTAGATTTAACTAGTTTTACATCATTTCAATTGACCTGACAAAAGGTAATAAAGCAAACCATTATAGTGAATAAGGTGGGGGCAACGGTTGTACTGTAGTTTACTATTGGAAACATGCGTTATTAGCACATTTCACAATGGCAAACTGTCATTTTTTAACCTGCTGATATTTTCATAGAACCCGGTTTTTGCCCAGTGGAAACTATAATACATAAGGCGCACTTTTTTCAGTACTTGTGATCGAATCATCCTGGAAGGCCGTACATGTAAAGACGGCTCACTTATGAATAAGCTTAGTCCATAATTGATATCTGCAAATCAAATTTAGATATGCATGATTTAATTATGTATATATTCACAATACTATTGTAGATATATACATAACTGAATTGTGAATAATCATAATAGAATCGCTGTAATTATGCCATGAGTGGCCATCCATAGTAGTAGTAGTAGTAGTGAATGATTCGACTCCATGTGCGGAAAAAAAATATGCCTATAACATATACAGATAATGCGGCAGACAGTTAAACAAATAACATTTTTGGAACATGGCCAAAGTAAATTTCACTCAAGTGAAAATTCAGTTATTCTGCACAAATACTAGACAATGTGTGTGTGAAAAATCCCTAACTCGGCATTAAATCAGCACATAATGATTCGATTGAAGTTGTTCAAACATGAGAATGTAAAATACAAACCAATCTACATAGGCTATATTCAACTTCCTTTACAGAATGGCAATTTGTACCAAATGCCTTTTTCTTATTGAAAAGATATCTATTTTTAAAAGGACAAAAAATAAAATTTGTTTTTGTAAACACAAACATTGAAATGCATCATAAAACTTCGTTCAAATAATAACTGTTTTTCCAAGTATATAGCAGACAAAAACACAGTAATTATTCGTATCCAATAGTGTGAGTGAGTGGGGGGGGGAGCAATCATCTTGTAAAACGCAAGGAGCGTTAAGCAACGTAGTATTTGTACTAAGTCAGATTGTGCGTCGTCTTTTTTGAAAAGTCTAAGTTAGGCCCACACGGCTATAACGCACTTATGACGTTAGAATTACGTCACAGATAACGCCGTATATGTCAACATACTGCTTAGTGTGACATCATTTTGACGTCACTAGTCCGCATTGTCGTTTCCATCCGACCGAAAGAGAATGCAGCCAAAGTTAGATTTCAAAAGTGAATGCTAGCCAAAAAATGTATTACATACCGATTTATTTCTTATCAAATAGGTTATTTTACACTTTAACTAATGAATACAATAGACGAAGCCATACATGAATCTAGTGGCTTCCAAGAACGAACGGCCGCGGTTACAGTATTTATCACTAGAAACCACTTTTCTCTCCTCCAACAAATACAAACAATATAGACGAAAAGCATTGTTTTAAACTCAGTATCATAAGTCTGTATACACAGGTGTATAAACATGGTATTCACTGTATATGATTTTTCTGCGTTTTCTCCACCAACATGTTGCAACCACTCGTGAACAAAATTCTGCACATTTATTATTATTTTTATTAATGAAGAAACAACTGGCAATATTTAAAGCACGCTTCACTGCAATGTGTACGTGAATTAGACGCAATTGCCAATGTGATAAAACTGATAATACTCTTGCAAGACTTGAAGTGGTTTCTTGTACACTTAAGTCTTCTAGAATCTAGAAAACGCTGTGGTCTTCGTTTTTTTTTTTTTTTTTTGCAAGAAAAATTCACAGCAATATTTTACTTCTTTCTTGCATCTGAATCTTGAGAGAGAGAGAGAGAAAAAAAATAGCCAGTGTGAGCACTGCTTTAATAAAAGTTTTTGTTGTCCACTTCATGTGGCAGATTCATGTACACCAAGCATGTCAAACTCGCGGCCCATAACGAATATATTTGCGGCCCAGCACCTGTCAGATCCAGGATTACTGACATTCACCTTGGGTCCGTTTTCCTCCGAAATAGGAAAGATTGTTGCAGAGAAGAGATATGTGCCAAGTGTCAGGAAGAAAACATTCATTTTACCGTTGTCCTTGTTCTTTTTTTGTACTGTACTTTTCGAAATAAACCTACGTTTCTATAAAAATGGAAGTTTTTGTTTTTTTGTGGCCCACATAAACTTAGACCTTGTTTATTTGGCCCATGTCAGTCTTTGAGTTTGACATGCTTATGTACACAGACCCACGAATCTGAGTGGAAACGTACCCTAACCAAAGTATCTTTGAAGTGAGTCTATATGCAGCCCACTTCAAATTCGAAATAGTTCTCGCTACCCCTCTCTCTGTTTAAATTCCCCAAGAGAGACAAACGATGTATAAACTTTTAAAACCAAAACAAAACCGAAAACAAATTGCGATTTGAATCACCACCATTCATTCAAATGGTGACTATTGATTTAACTGATAACCATCGTTATCTCCAGAAGGCCATTAAATAACAATTTCCATTAAAGCTTTTAAAAACTGCTCTAGCAACCAGAAACAACAAAAGCTCTTGGCAAAATGGATGACCAACAAACAGTGAACACAGTTCCGAAGGAACACAAAATTCGTAAACAGAACCCCAATTTCTAAATTGCTTCTATTCAAACAACGTCATGTTTTTCACGTTTCCTATAGTAACCTGCTTGGAAACGTCTATAATTCAGCTCTTTTTATTTCTCCAATCAACAAAAAAAGGACCGACTACGTGGGTCCAAATGGATATTCATTCTTCCGTTGAACATCTTTTTGTTCAGTTGAGAACAATGATTACTATGATTAGAAAGATCTTCACGCATAATCAAGCGAATCTCAAATGAAAATTGAAAATAAACGTGACATTCAGAGCAACGCCTATACAGTGAATCTGGACTTGACAACCAACCACCACCACCTTCTTGTATAGCTACTCCACCATAAGATGAAGCCAGTGACGTCAGAGGGGTTGCCAAAACCAATAAAACCTTGTTGCTATCGTCTCTTTTCTATCAGACTAAATGACACTAAAGAGCTACATTGGGTAAAAATCTGGAGACCAGCCCATGAGGCATTATACTGGGCCCAGTCCACCGGCCCATGGGCTTTACATAGGTCTCTAAATGACACAATCAAAATAAATCACGTACAACATGTTTCATTCAATCCATTATGTTCATCATAGCTTGTGACCATTCTATGACCACGATGTGATTGGTTGGACGTATTGTATCTCACATGACAACCAGGATTGGAGGTAGAGGCTAGCACCAATGGTTCCAGTTAATGGGGTTGGAGTAAAAGGATGAACAATTTGGGTAACTTAAACCCGAAACAAAATGCGTATAGAATTCAAAGAACACTGCTTTTTTATACATCGTTATTAGGTGGGGTTACGTTAAATTGAGTTTGTTGCAGGAGGTCTGGGGCGCGGCCCCTCAGAATGTAAAAAATTGATTCGTTTTTTTTTTAAAAAATGATTAGGGTTTAATCCTGCACCAATGTTAGTAGTGTTCATCCAATTCCATATGCATTCTGTTTCAGGTTTTAGAGGTACCCAGGACGTTCATCCTTTTATCCGGACCCGACACTCATAGCACACAAGAAACATACAGCACGTAAGAAAATCCACCTTTAGAAAATTAGAAGTAGTTTGTTTGATCTTACAACATACATACTCCCTGGAGGAGTTTCCAAACACAGTTACAGTTAGATAACTCAAATCATAAAATGTGAATGAAATCTGGATCAAGATCAACCAAAATTGGCAAGGGGTGGGTGGGTGTGGGGGGATGAATCTAACATTATAGAGAACAACAACAAAAGAGTTGAGGGTGAGTCAAGAAATGCAACTAACTAAATACATTGTAGGATTGTAGGCTACACTGCACAATTTATAGCAGAGAAGGAGGAGGATCCACACATCAAATGCGTTCTCCTCCTTTCTTTGTAAGTCATCCGGATATCCATCCCTCCATGTGACTCATAGTAAAACACAGACACATCTGTCTGCAAAACTGATTCTATATTAATCTTGTGTTTGTAAAGCTGGATGCAGACGATCAATTCTGGCCATGAGAACATACGCATTTGTTCAACTCGCAATGTTTCCGATGACGAGAAGAAAACGAGCAATTAGTTAAAAGAAAGAAGAAAGAAAAAATCAGAAATCAAAAATACAATTTCAAAAGAAAACCAAAAAAAAAAATATGACTGAAACGGGTGGCGATTTCAGGAGGCAATCCATTATGGACATTATCGTTTGTACCCAGCTTCAATTTTCTCTCGCAGAATCCCATTCACTCACATCAAAAGCTAAGTTTCCAAATTTCGACCCAGAATAATTCGACCCCACAAATAAACAACAGATTGAGATCCTCACACAGTGACACACACAGATATTTTATTTTCTGTATAAAAAAATGCACTGATTCATAACGATTTCATCGACCTCATCAGTTCATAAAACTAAAAATTTCTAAAAATTTCTCCGCAGTGATCTAATAACATGAAGCACCACCACCACCACCACCCCCCCATCAACGAAGATCACCAAGCCATCCATCCCTCCCTCCCTCGCTGCTCAGTGGTGGTCCCTTTCATTATTCGCCTTCTATCATTCTCCTTCTTCTTAAATAAATGACACCGGAAACCATTCATTTCGAAAGCGAAGCTGTTTGTTTGAAAGAAATGAAAAGATTCAAAGAAGAAGACAAGTCTCCTTCTTCTTCTTCTTCTCCCTCCCCTCCATTTTTTCCTTCCCTTTGCGACGCTTTCATTTTATTTTTTAATATAAAAAACTGGATCAATTCCAAATTGTAAGTTTGTGACATCCACACAAAAAACAACAAATGCCTACTTGAACAAATCCCCCCCCCCAAAAAAAAACCCCTCAGACCAAACAATATTTTGACAACAGGGAAACAAAATCACCACTGACAAGACCATCAAACAGAAGAACCATTACCACCAGCACACCACCATGGCCACATTCCGAAATCCGAATTGTTAACTGACAGCGTATAGAGAAGCGTGTACACATCAGGATTCTTTGTTGCGATACAATGTTGCGTGTCTGAATTGCATCAGTTGCTATTCTGCCCCGCAACAATGTTGACACGTTTCGGGGCTGAATCGTGTCAGCTCAGATTCATGTTTCTTAACACTCATCGAACATTGTTGCGAAACATTCCATAGTGTGGACGCTCTTTGAGAGACATGAACTAAAGCTTTTAAGCTTTTAAAATACTGTTGAACTACTTGAGGATCTCTTCTATGTAAATTCACTACTAAATTGTGTTTTGGGGATTTCGAACTCCTGCCCCATCACCTAATTTCAGGGTGAACTGAATGTGTTCTCCGCCGATTAAAGCGTTTCCGTTTTATTCACACCTCTTGATGAATGTGACAATGACATTGTAAGCACATTTTTAAAGGGCCACCACCTTCCACAGGTGGTAATGACATGGTGAAAACCAGAAGGATGGAGAGAAACTGAATATAGGTGTGGACACGGAACAATGTTGCGGGTCTGAATCGCGTTAGTTGTGATTCTGCCCCGCAACAATGTATGGGAGCAAAGAATCCTGGTGTGTACTAGGCTATATCAAGTACTGTTTACTGATTTGTTTTCTATATTGCTAGATTCTCGTACATTGTATGGGCGTTATTCTAGTATATAATAATAATTATAAATTGTGCGTGTGACTTCAACTTCACAATTGTCGTTGCTTGTAATATTTCAAAGTTGAGACGAAAAAATAGAAAGTCGCCCAAAACCGAAAGATATTTTGCTCTTTAAACATGATTGCAGTTAACTAACCGTTGATGATGATAACGGCATGTTTGAAACTAACAAAGAGACCATTTAACGTGACAAAAAGACGATTAAAAGTCAGTAGCAGTGGATTAAGGGCTGATCTCACTGATCTCATGTTGGATTAAAGAAGATTATCTTAACCTCCACACCACATTCAGCTTATCTTTCTCTCTTTTTTAATCACTGTGAACACAACACACAATCAGTTCAAACAACAACCAACCTCAATTCCCCCACAAAATCAACATTCATATCACTGATAATATTCTAAGTTTAATATTATGAATGAATTTCTATGTGTGTGCGTTTGTGTGTGTGTGTGTGTGTGTGGAATTACTGGAATATTAAAAGAAAACAACCCAGAAATAAACTGTTTTCGAGAGAGAGAGAGAGAAATAGACAACGGAAGTGACGCAACAGAAAAGGAATTGAACTCAGAAATTAGACAAGATAATCACCGTCTTCATAGACTAAAATCCAAATTGTTTTACAATCTTACAAACGTCCTCCTCCCCTCCTACTCATCATTAATTAAGCTCGTAATTAATTGGGTGACGTCAGTCAATCTGACTGTCAAAACCGAGAAGAAGAAAATGCACTCGCAAGTAGCAAATCGAGTAGTTAAAGAACTGCTTTGTTACTATTATGCTACGGCTAACTAGGCACTAACAAAGTCACAAGAAAAAGGCGAAAAGAAACGGAACTCCGAGGTGGTCACGGAGAGAGAGGTGGTCACGGAACCATTGTAATGGCTATTTGATGCCACTAACTGGTCTACAATAAGCCACCAAAGATAAACCGCGTATACTTGACAAGAGCATAATAATTATATCACACACAAGTACTGCTATAACAGTTGACTGCCACAATTATGTACTGTGCACGATTTCGATTTCATATAAAAGTGAATTACTATCAAAATGAATCCCCATGATATATGATTTTAGATTTGGTGAATCAAAATCCCCGTTTTCTTAAAAAAAATATATAACATGATTTTACTTAAATGACATTTTAGAAATGGTAATTCCTTTAATTAAAATTTAACTCAAACCGCCCTGTTATTTTGTACGTGTATCTTTAGGTGGCGCCACTAGCCCTCCTCCCCATGAAATGTACTGACACTTTCAACTCTTAATTCTTTTTTAACGTGGCAAACTTTTAATTGCGGGTCGCTATTTCTACACGTGCTCTCTTTACTTATGTGTGTTCTGGGTAGAAGTTTGTCACACGTGCTGATAATTAAGAGCCAAAAGGCTGCATTCGATTTCAACTAATTGTCGAGTGACCACTAAATGACTGTGGCGCTATCAACCTTACATCGCCAAAAACATCACATGAATGCATTATATTAAATTTGCATAAGAAATATAAAACGTAACTGCTTCGTGAAAATGCAACTCCGATTCGTTCAGATTTCTATAGAAAACAGGAGTATAGCTTTGAATCTCAGAGATTTGAGCTTGAAACTTTTAAAGATTCACTAAAGCTAACTAAATAGTATTTTACTATTCTGTGCTCCTAATCTTGCTAGTTGGGTAGGTTCGCGTTTGATCCGCAGCGAAGCGAAACCGTACCACCGATTCAAATAGAAACCTCAAAAAAACCCTTACTGACAACTATTACTTAAAACTGAGGTCAAACTTTTGCCAAAAAAAAAACACGTTGCAGTATCTTCTGCATCATTTCTTTTAGGGTAGGAAGAGGAGGGGGGAATAAGTTTATATGCTGCAGACGCGCTGCTGGCATATCGCCGAGCTTTATGGGTGCATTTATCGTGCAGCATTGGTGCTCTCCCGCACTGCTCGTTGCTATTCTCGCCACAACGGTGATGAGTCTGATGACAAACTGGTTTTGTATTTCGAACCTGGACCACCGCCGGCATCCTCAAATGAATGGTCGTGAGAATAATACTGGTGTTTATCAACAAATTCAACTTGTTGGGCAGTGAAATCATAACGTAACTCAATTTTTTTTTATTTTTGTTGACATACACCATTACAGTATGTTTCTCAGCCCCTCAAATGTGCTGCGCTATGATTGATTCACGATTGTCACGAAAGAAAAACTAGACTAATAATGCCAGCAGCAGGGTTCACACCTGCAAGATAAATAAATACGCTTGGGCGCGCATTCTATGTGCCAACCAGCGAGGCCACAGTATAAACCGTACACTTAGAAATGCGAGCAAATCCATAGAGCTATGCCGTAATCTCTGAAAAGCTGCTTTTTCTACCACACCATATGAATAATTAATTTTAAAAAATACCAACCTTGATTACTATGATTAGGCTGCTAATGATGTTTATTAAATGTTACTATTTTTAAGCGTAGAACAGGTCTAAACCCGTTAATTATATATTTAAACATTTACATTTAAAAATGCCCAATACAAATTGAAAATAATAATTATCGATTTTCTTAAGAAATCATTCTTTCCCCCCCCCCCCCCCCCCCCGACGCCGTCGTAAAGCATTGAACTTATTATGCATGCAGCACAGGAATTTTAACAAGTAATTTTCACGTAAAAGCGGCGTCCAAAGAAATGTTGTTATGATAGTCAATTGTCATGCTCTGATCAAGTACACACACGGCTTACAAGTAAATCAATTAATTCCATCGAAATGACGTCAAATGGGTTATTGTCATTTTAATAACACCAACCCCCCCCCCCCCCTCTCATCATCAGCATCACACGCCTCTCTAATCCCTATGCAATAAGCCGTAAACGATGGCCCGCGTTTACATGAGTAGACCTTTTACATGCAGAGAACACTTCGTTGCAACCACCACCACCACCAACACTCTAACCTCTATAGAAGAGCGCCCACCAGAGACTTTCAAACTCATTAAAAAAAGGGAATAAAAACGCGATTTAAATTCATATATTCAAAATGACAATTAACCAAAATTGAAGCCTCATTACATTAATTTAAATGTCAGTTTCAATAAACAAAAAACAAGACAGTGACGTCATTCGTACACATGTACGACAACGAAACGAAAGATTTCTCAACGTAGAAGCCGTCCGCAGCCGCTTAGTCTCTTATCTGTTCGCAGCCATACTGTAGAGCAAGCATGTCAAACTCGCACAACGAATATCTTTGCGGCCCAGCCCCTGTCAGATCCAGAATTACTGTGACATTCACCTTGGATCAGTTGAAGTGGGAAAGATTGTTGCAGAGAAAAGATATGCCAAGTGTCACAGGAAGAAAACATTCATTTTACCGTTGTCCTCGTTCCTTTTTTGTACTGTACTTTTCGAAATAAACCTACGTTTCTATAAAAACGGAAGTTTTTGTTTTTTGTGGCCCACGTAAACTTAAGACCTTGTTTATTTAGCCCATGTTCGTCTTTGAGCTTGACATGCTTGGTTTAGAACTTTGGAGGCTACTAAAGTAAACGACTCGTTTACAGTCATAATTTTATACTTTGTAGGCCTATTTAAAATTTGACACATATCGGATCGGAACAGAACGGTCGTATCGAATAGGAATATTTGGATAAACAAGCATTCCAATGAAGCACCGCCGCCGACGTGGCGTTTCCGATACGATTCAAAGTAGTGTGCTGGGTTCCATTGAAAATGCTTGTTATCGAGAGTCAGGATACAAAGATGAACGAATGAAAGGGATGAACATTGGGGTAACTCTAAAACCCGACATAGAATGCATATAGAATAAGATGAACACTATATCATGGATGAACACACATTTTAAAGGAATGAACAGAGAAATAAAAGGATGAACAATCTTTAAAGGGATGAACATTCTTTAAAGAGATGAACATGGTTTTACGGGGGATGAACATGGTTTTAGTTTAGGTTAGGTTAGGTAACCGAACCTAACCCCATAAAACCATGTTCATCCCTTTAAAGTATGTTCATCCTTTTATTTCTCTCTGTTCATTCCTTTAAAATGTGTGTTCATTAATTAAAATATAGTGTTCCTCTAATTCTATATGCATTCTGTGTCGGGTTTTAGAGTTATCCCACTGTTCATCCGTTCATCTTTTTATCCTGACCCTGTTATCGAAATATTCCGATTCCGTAACGATCCGATGTAGTTACTCTTGTGTACTTACTCTGCTAAAAACAATGACTTTTCCTTGGCTTCAACAACATGACATGTTCATTTGCAAATTTAGCGCATTTCTACTTGGAACGTAGCGCAATGCGTTAGCTTTTACTATTGTGTCGTCATTGACAACCATTTTGTCCCGTTTACCAGCTGTCTTTCACACGGACCGTTTAACGTGTTCTATTCATTTTGACGTCAGTTCAACATTCCAAGATGATAATGACATTGATTTTATGCAGACAACACGTCACTCAAAATGAGCAATTATTTTAGAAGAGGAAGTGTGATTGCCACAATAAAAAAAAAAAGAATACAATGACATATTCGTAGTAGTGAACATTCAGCGATCACGCCGCGGCCTCTCTAATCATTTGGAAAACATTGATCGCTAGCTAAATGGAAACTATAAATGGGCCATAAAACACATTTTTCTAAGTCAAAATTCGAAAGGCGGGAAAAAAAAGAACGACTCGCATGCCGCAACTTGTGACGTCAGAGAGCCAATTACGTTGGGAATGAAGGGATCAAATTCAAGATGAAAACTTAGCCCTGAAACCTCAACTTGAACTCGCTGAGTAGAGTTTCAACAGAGAAAAAAGCCCTACTTTATTTAAAATCCACACATAAAAAAGATTTTAAAATGTTAAGTGTGAAATGGAGTTCAAGAGCAAAGTTATCCACTTGAATTTGGGCCAAAGCGTCCAGGCGAAGGGCCACCATTAAAAAAAAAACGACACAGCACGCCATGTGGTCGAGATCCTCTTTTTCCATTTATTTCTCTCTCTCGACATTAGTATTGAAGAAACGTCATTGTCCAAGGTCAAAGGGGTCAAGTTACAGCTGTCCCTTTTTTTTTTCTTACAAGAAAATAAGGAGAGAAAAAAAAAGGAGGGCGAATGACAGAAATCTAGAAAAGAGAACCGTCTTTCGAACAGGAGGGTTCTCCCTTTCTCTACAGCTGTCAGGAACCCCTCCACCGCTCTCTCTCTCTCTCCCTCTTTCATTCAAACCCACCTCCCTCCCCCCCTTTTTTCATTACATCCAGTTTTTTTTTCTTCTCTTGTTTGAAGGATAAACTGAAGATGTGAAACGGCGTGTCTATAATTAAGAAAACAAAAGCAATACATCTGTAAATAAATAAGAAAAAAAAAATTACCTTATTTTCAGTAGAATCGTTAGTTTCCATCGACGTCGTCGTCGTCTCTTCTAAACCACCATTGGCACCGTTCACATACGTCTGAGTTTCAATTGTCTCATTCATTTTAACGTCTGTCGATGTGGTTTTTGCGACAGTTTGTTCGATTCCCACGAGTCCTACCGCCGTTCCTAAACCACCTCCACCTCCTCCTGGGCCACTACCCAACACTAAACCGGACGAATTCTCTAAAATGATCCCCCCATTCCCATTGACAACAACGGCGGCCGCCATCATCATCATAGACGTACAAAACACAAAAGAAAGAAAAAACTCACTAGAAACTCAATAAAGAATTCACAAATTCAATCACTAGCTGAAATAAACCACTAACAAATTTCTAACTAACGCGACTGCTTGAAATTTCTCTTCTTATTAATTATAAGTGACAATTACACGATGCATTTGATGGAAACCCCACATGAAAAAGACAAGAAGAAAAAAAAAACAATGCGCTTCAAACGAAACCAATGGAATTATAATATCTATGGAGACGCCAGGAAAACAAAATCGCTCAACGGTGTAAAGAACGCGCATGCGCAGTAGCAATTCGCTAATGGCGCAATTCCCCCCCACTTCGCTTATCAAACTGTTATGTCAGGCTAACGTCACTTTCACGTTTGTTTTACACTTTTATTACGCCTTTTAAAAAACCAATCTTTGAAATGACAGTTTCAACGCTAATCTGGTCATTCGAAACGCACAAATTACTTTTAAACGTAATTTCGACGATCAAAATCAGACGTTTCTATTCAAAATTCCAAACAAAGAACAAATAAAAACGATGAAAGCACATTGACTCAAAGGCCCGGATGTAGACATTTTACGGCTGTTAGCAGTGTTATCAATTACTAATAAACTACACATTAATAATATTTAAAAAAGAACAATGTAAAAAATACAACATTTATTTTAATATTATTTAAAATAATATCCATGAAAAGTATTTTTACAAAGTTATGAGAGGAAAAAAATTCTTTTAAATATGTTTTCAACTGTTTTATTTAAAAAAAAAAAATTAGCTGGCAACACCGATATCAAATGTATTTTCTAAGCTACTTTGAGCTCTCTGTCCGCTCCTAAGGAGCAGTTCAAAACAGTGTTGCCAATTCTGCGCAATTAAATTCTCGCTTAACATCTAAAGAACTAAAAATAACATTTATTCGAGGAACCATCGAAAGATATTAAAAATACATTCCGATCATTATTTTACTACCTTGAACTTTATTTTGAAATATTTAACATACGAGTTCAAATCCAATAACAGCGAAAATAAAGCAATATTATGATTTGACCATTCTCACTTGCAGGAAGTGAAAAACACACATACCTGGCAACACCTATCTCACGGTAGCAAAGAAAAAAGAAAAATGTCACATGACGTCATATATTTGAAGTCGCGTATTGTTCAGATGGTTACAATGACATGACAGTTGTATACTATATAAAATATAATGTATTCGCCATTTTCGGTTACCCTTTATATTCACACATTTGCTTCATTACATCATTTCAAGCAGTTTGTTAATGCCATTTTCTTATTTTTATCTTTCTACTTATAGATTTCTGCAGTCTGCACATGGTGAATTTCCCGCTAAAATAAGCACGTGTATATTTTTTCTCACCTGCGATTACACAGCTGATTTTCATTAGAAAGAAGCGATTTGTTTGCTTCGAACAGGCAATAATAATAAATAGGTGCACTTCATCGCGCCATTATACAATCCGAAACATCAAATGAATCGAGAGAACGTGAAGGGAACTGCGGTTAAACAGGAGCAGTTTTCATGGTTGAAACAAACTGCACCGGAATTCTGTATGAACGGTGAAAACATAACAATCATCATCGAACCGAATGAATTTTTCTCCATCCTTAATGTCAGCAAAACGTACAAATCAATCTCTACCGTACTATACCTTTTAAAATTATCCTTGTTTTCATTTTGCAGGACTTAATAAGAAACGCAAGCAAAAGAATCACGCTTTCGTCACTTTATCTTGGTACCGGTCATTTGGAACAACAACTGGCAAGCCGAAAATCATTTAACCTTTTGGGTATTCTTTCCATTAGCAGCCGCTGCCTTCCAAAGTAAGACTTAGTTTGCGTTGCAGGCGCTAAAAAGATTTAAAATCTGCATAGCAGCTAAGTAGGTGCTAATTGAAAGAATGTCCTCATCTTTTTTATTGTCCCCAGAAAAACAGCGAGAATAATTTTTAAAACACCAAAGAATTTTAAGATTTGAAAAGAGATAAATAAACGAAGGTGTTTAGATCATTTTGATCATAATATCTTTCAAAATAAACTTCTTGAAAACGGAAATGCCTGTTTCGCTTGAAATTAATTCTTAACTTTTATTAAGGATGTATTCTGGTCGTTTTTCTGCACAAGAAACCCAAACTATTAGCGGTCACGTTCAAAGATAAGGGTCTCTTACAGTTTTTATCCATAGGTATCAAGTATGGACGAAGCTCTGACAAACTCCAATCGAGAACTACGGATTAGAATTCTATTAGACTTCACACGAAGTTCAAGAGGAGACAAGAACTCTCGTACGATGTTGCTTCCTCTGTTAAACCGTTTTGCCACGAAACTGGAATGTGGCGATCGAGAGTCAAGTGTACAAGTGGCTCTATATCACACGCCAGACCTGCGAGGTCTTTTGAAACGTTTCGTTCCGGATCGTTGGAACGAAGTCATTGGATTGGCTCACATGAAAATTTACGTCATCGATGATAACGTTATCATCAGTGGGTCAGTAAAGGCCGTCAATTATTTCTATTTTTGTTGAGAACTGCTGTTGGATCCATTTTTTAAAAAAAATTCGGTTTCAGAGCCAATTTAAGTAACGATTACTTCACGAACCGTCAAGATCGTTACGTTCTGTTTCGAGATAGGATCTTGGCAGACTTCTTCGATGAACTCGTGTCGACGGTTTCTTCGTTCTCTTTGCATCTTCAGCCGGATAATTCGCTACAACTCGACAACAATTGGAACATTCATCCACACAACGGTTCTAAAAAGCACCTAATGTTTTAAATCATAATTATTTAATTTCTTTAAAATCCATTCTTTGCTTTTGTTTTCCTATTTTTTAGGAGATGGTTTGAAATTTAAATACGAAGCGAAACAGCGGATCGAAGATTTGGTCGAAAGGTGGAAAAAAACTCAAAGTACATTTTAAAAATAATTTTTATACCATTCAACCACTTTTATGCTAATTCCCTCACTTGAATAGACAATTCTTTGTCGGCAAACGGAGACTCAAAGATCTATCCACTCATTCAAATGGGTCCCTTAGGAATTACTCAAGATTCCGACACTACGGAACGTATCCTGAAGACAACGCCTTCGTTATCGACACTTCATTTGGCGTCCGGATACTTCAATTTGACTGGACGCTACTTAGACCTGATATTAAACAAATCGGCGGCAGATTACAAGATTCTTACAGCAGCACCGAAGGTATAGTTAGCAGTTGAACTTCAAATCTTACGCAGACTTAACCATTTCAACATTATTTTTAGGCAAACGGCTTCTTCGGTGCTAAGGGGATACCTGGTTCCATTCCAAAGGTTTATACATTCATTTCACGTCTCTTTTATGACAAGATCCTGTCTCTGAAACAAGAATCGAGAATTTCCCTCTTTGAATACGAACGTCCTCTGTGGACTTTTCATGCAAAGGGTCTTTGGTACTATTTACCATCTAGTACTGAACCTTCGATGACTTTAATTGGATCTCCAAATTTTGGTACTGAAAATTTAAAAAAAAAACAATCATTTTATTGTTACCGAAAAATATTTTTATTAAAACACAGGACACAGGTCTGTTTATCGGGATCTTGAATCTCAGGTGGCGATCGTAACCAAGAATCCTCGACTCCAACGACAATTACACACGGTTGAGTTTTATTTCTCGTTTATTCAAGTAAAACATTTCTTTAAGCTGATTTTTCATGTTGATATCTTTTAAAATGAGCTTTTTAAGCTTATTGTTTCATGTTAAACGAATTGCAGTATGTGTTTAAAAAAAAGAATTGTGCTATTCTAAGGAACCAGACCGAAAATGTATTTTGTGTTATCCATTTTTGTGTTAAACGGTTTTCACTCACTGGACGTACATGTATTTCAACATGAAAAATACTATTAAGTGATTCAGCTAACGTTCTAGCTTCTAACCACTTTCAATTTCTCATTTGTGTTGCTCTTCTGAAGTCAGCTATTCATAAAATGTTTTAATCTAATTTGTATATTTCATTTTATTTCCAGGAGCAAATGAGGCTGTTTTCTGTCGCATCGCCCGTTACGAGCTCTACTTTCTGTTCTCCTGACAGGCATGTGCCACTTTGGGTTCGATTATTTGCCAGAGTTTTTAAGAACTTTTTCTAATGTAAATCGCAACAAATTGATTTTTTTTTTATTTTATTGAGTCTGATTAATTAAATTATTTAATAATAGAATTGTTGGTTGTTATTATTTTTTAAAATTTCAAAATACTTTTCAAAATAAAATGTTGCAAGTAGCGCATCTGTAAACTTTTAATTGAAAAACCTGCTGCATATATAAACGATGACGTCACACCCTTATAAACCAAGTTACCTAACATAATTCTTATTTCTATTAGTAAAGTTGGCAGACATCATATGACGTCTGTGATTCGTCAACGATTGACTTCACAGGCAGGATAATAAAAAAAAAACGGTAAAATGGTGGCACATAACCTGTACATTGTCTAAATTATTGATTTGCATCCAGCAGTGTGACATTGCTTCAGCAGAAATTGTGCCAAACCCAATTCCCAGACTCCCTTTTCTGGTGGGATTAGTTCAGAAAGTGGTCACAAATTGAGTTTCTGCAAGCTCAACGGTTCTTTGAGTTTCAATCTCTACAAAAGATTAGATACCTGCATTATACATAGTTTGCTCTTGTGAACTTACACGAGTTAGAATAATTTTTAGTTGGACAACAGTCAAAATATATAAAAACTTGTTTATTCGTCCAAAGCGAATGAATTAAATATGAATAATTTACAGCAAATAGAATGAATGAATGGAAGATCTAGCGATTTTTCACGCGATCTTTCCAAGAGAGAGAGAGAGATGGCTGGTGTTTGTTTTGATCTTGTATTTGATAATGACATGTGTGACCCTTGTATGGGTTCATTACTTGTATTGATTTGTCTTGTATTTCCCCGATGTATCATCTCGATGTTGCAAGAGAACGTTAAGCCATAGCCTCCTTTTACTTATACTAATAGTATAAGGAGGCAATGGTTAAGCAAAGAATAATAATAAAAAACATCCCTAAAAATTCTCATTTTCAATTTGAACCCCGCGTTTACAGAAGTACGTGACGTCAGTGAAATATAGTTACATCTTGCCGCCAACAGATGGCGCCGTCAACAGTAAAAGTGTCTTCTATTCATCTTCTTGTGCGTCCGTTTTTTAAGCCTTTCTGTGAAACCATGCTGTCTGGTAATGGACGGGAAATGAAACCCGAGTGATTTTCAGTGTGTCTACATATAAACATCGAAAGGGTGGTAAGTGATACGATCAAATAAACCTTATTACTTATTAGACTTTCTCCATAGTTCCCCTGTCAGTGTTTTGTACGCCTATTTCAGGCATAAGAAGCAAAAAAAGATGCCTGTGAAGGCCACCACTTCCATCGATCCTCCTTTGCCGGCCAATTCGCATCAACCGGGTGTCGCTCGCTCACTACTTTACAATGGTTCCAAGTTCCAGGGTCATCAGAAGAGCAAAGGAAACTGCTACGACGTAGAGGTCATACTACAGGTATTCCCCTCTCTCCACCAATGAGGAGACGAATTACGCCTTAAAATCAAGAAAGGAAACTCGGCACTTGAACCCTCTGAACAAGGTCTCAACATTAGAAAAGTTTTTATTTAGGTTACTAGACGCTAGCCTCCAAGCTAACATTGCGAAGTTGTTACACTGGTTGTGCTGCAGATTTGAAATAAGATGAAAATGTTGTATGAGCCTAGTAAGAGTTATTTTTTTTTTCTGACGGTTAACGTAATTCAATTAATTTCAAAGTGGTTTTATCGTTCCCAGGGTATCATCATCTGAAGAAACCCGAAAACGCAGAAATTACAGAAAACTACACTATGGCGCTCCATAAAACGTTTCTAAATGTAGATTTGAAAATACAAAAACTCATAGAAAATTAGTCAAATTAATGGAAAAAAATTGCAGAAACTATTTGAAAATGAGAAATTACAGAACGTTTGTGAGTGAGTTACTGCAATTTCCCATTAATAGCACGCAATTTCTATTTTAAATTTCTGCATTTCTCCATTAATTTTTACTAATTTTCTATGGATTTTAGCATTTTCAAATCGGCATCGTGCAAACGCTTTGTAGAATGCTGTGGTCTTTAGTTGTTTCTACAATTTCTGCATTTTTGAGAAACCCAATCATCTCTTCTGCTGTTTTTTTTTTTCTGTCCTTTTTGTTTCATTGCATTTTTTTTTTCCTTCATTGGAAATGTTGGTAAAGAAACAGTTGTTTGTAGTTTGCTCTGTTAAGTTACTTGCTCGAACTAGGCTTTAAGTTGAGACTGAACATTAATGATATTTCATATCATTTGTTTCATTGTTATTTCATATCAGTTGGGATCGATCGATATGCCGGCAAACCGATTATATCGAAAACGAATTTTCCAAAAGAGGGGGGGGGACCTGCTCATGAATATCCATTCAAACCAGGAATTTCTTCTATAATGTAAACCACATTCAGAGTTCGAGTAATACGTTTTCTTCTTGAATTTGTACAGAAACTCACTTATAGGGCACGAGTACTGAATCAATTTCCAATTACTTTTTTTTTAAACATTTAATAAAGCATGTAGACGAAGAGAACTCTTACCTTTGTGGCTACCTGAAGATCAAAGGATTAACGGAAGAATACCCAACTTTAACCACCTTCTTCGACGGAGAAATCATCAGTAAACGTTATCCATTTCTAACTAGAAAGTGGGACGCAGACGAAGACGTCGACAGGAAACATTGGGTTTGATTTTACCTCTTGCTTTCTCTCTCTAATCAGAAATGATCTTAATCGTTTTTTTTTTTTGAAAAACAGAGCAAGTTTCTTTCATTTTATCATTACGCCAAAACGTTCAACTCTGACAACTTCGATTACGACGAACTGAGTAGCACAGATTACGTCTTTATGAGGTGGAAGGTGAGTCGAGTTCGTAAGTAAAACATTAACTCGAAGATGAATACGCGGGTCGGAAAATGGAGAATTTATCTATCACTGTCATATTTGAACGGAACTTGTGGTAAAAAATCTCGGAGACGAGGATTTTTCTCTTCTGATAACGGAATAAAACTACATTGGGAACTGTTTAACACAGAAAAAAGTTAATCATTCCTGTATTTTCATTTGCTGAGCATTGCACCACTAGGTAAGGGGCTATCGGCATGTCTGAGAGTCAAGTATGATGCAATATATGGTATAGCGGTTTAACATGGTGTGACATTGGTGTGTGTTCGGTTTTCGTTTACGTCTTTTCCTTTGTCGCATAGCTATTTTTTAAACATAATTTAAAGTGCATTTAAGTATACTTTTGCATAACGAAATTAAGCTTCTTTCAGTTTTTCTAAGACTTCTGAAACTATCCTACATGCTAACTTCTGCGGGCGAACAAAAGTGGATTCTTACACTAGAAAAGGGTGACTATTTTGGCAATAAAGAAAACCAAGAAAAATGCATGTGATGTCAGTGAAAGGTTCTTTTGCTGACATCGTGTGCATTATCAAGTTTGCTCAACTTAAAGCAAATAAAGTGAAATGTGAGCCGCTATTTTCGTAGAAAAATTGACTATCACAAATATTCCAATTACTAAATTGCCGGTTTTTCTTGTAAACTCTAAAGAATTGAGATTTTTTTAACATTTGAAGCGATGAGTGTTGGTCTTTGTTGGCCCTACGTCTTCCTGGAACTGAATCCATTGATTCAGTTCATGTGAATCAATTCATCAATGACTTTTGCTCATTCCTAAAACAGATTAGACAGATTATTTAGCTTGTATTCCAATTCTAGTCTTTGTGAGTTCTAAATTGTTCTAATTTAGGAGTTTGTTCATTTTTTTTCATATTAGGAACACTTTCTAGTACCAGATCATACGATAAAGGACATAAGTGGTGCTTCCTTTGCCGGATTTTACTACATCTGCTTTCAAAAAGCAACGGCAACCATTGAGGGTTTTTATTACCACAGAAATTCAGAATGGTAATCGACTACGTTTTAAGTTTTTTTTTTTTGTCGTACAGATACTTCGGATACATTTCATTTCCATATTGTTTGCAGGTTTCAGTCTCTAACTTTAACGCACGTACCAGAACACAGCATACAAATCTACGAGTTTCGGTAAAACGAGACGTTCGATCGTTACATGCTTTCGGATCATTTCGAAGAATTAAGAAGAAAAAAAAGAGTACGAATGTAACACGTCAAAGAAAACAACGAGATTTTTAACTAGTTCATCGGGTTGTCTTCACGTACGGACATACAAACCATGACTTTGAAAGAAAATGATTCGCACGTAGCCTCAGAGACACACAAAAGAGTCACATAGAAATGATAATATAAAGTTCAAATATACCTTTTTTATTTCATGGAACTGCTAATCCAATTGCTTTCGCTTATGTTATAAGGAATGGATGAAAGTAATCCAAATCCTATAAACCAAATAAAAAAACCAATGTGTTGTGTCACATATAGCCAAATCTGTTAATAACTTAAAATGAGAAAGAATTAAAAGAAAAACTTTGTTGAGTGATTTTTTAAAGGTGTTTAAACACCATGAGATTTTATTGAACGATTTCTGTATCTTATGTTTTTTGTTTGTTTGTTGAAAATTAAATAAGTAAATAAATAAATTTGTCTTAATTACTATTGGCGAACTTAAAAGTACTAAACATGTTTTTTTTATAAAGGTAGAAAGGCTGTATTCAGCTGGGACGATTCTAAAGCTTCGGACGCACTATGTGCCCAATGTTGTACCAAGATTTGCCTACATCATTTGCCAGTTAGACATTTGTACGTTCGCAATTGATAAACCGGTCAGACTACGTGTCCAACATTGTTTCCAACGTTGGGGAAAACATAGGAATATGGAAACCGGCACCTGCCCGAACGCCTTCCAATACCTTCCAATGTCGAAGATTGGACGCTCGGCACCTGACACTCGACATCCATCTTACGGCTACATGGGTGTCGCACTATAATTCGTCCAGCATTGGAAGGCATTCGACGCATAGTGGACCCTATGCTTAACTGGAACGACGCTAATGGCTGGACGTGGAGGTAGCGAAAAAAAGTATAAACAAATGAGTGGTTAAGTAGTAAAAAGCATATGCATTTGTAACAGATTACAGAAGTGAAACAGTGTAAAACAAAGAAGTTAGATGACAACACTGTTAATTTATCTCAGTATTTTTTGCGTTTTAAAATAAACTATTTTAACATGCATCCTTTATTTATCATTAATAGGTTCTTGTTGTGTTCCATGGTACCCGCATCCGTGTAAGTTGAGGACTTAAGTGTATTATCTTTTGCTCTGTGTTCATGCTCATGAGCAAATGCTCACTTTTTTATTCATCGCTGAAAATTGACAAGCTTAAAAACTACATTTCATTTTCAGTACAATACCAAACCAACCTTTAAAGCTTAGATCACACATACAAAAAAAAAAAACAGTAGTTAATCGGATTATTTTTTTCCCAATTTCGCCGAACTTCAACGAAAAAAAGTAAAAATTGGAAATTACTATAAATTACCATTTTTCTTTCTCGTGTATATTATACAATGACTGCTTAACTCTGACTGCCCACAGTTCATAGAGCCCTTCCTAATATATGATTTACAATTAATTAAAATATATCCTTTTCTTTAAATAAATGATCAAATATTTCTTAAACTGGCTTATTTTGCAATCTAAACAACTGAATGCTTCTCAGTATTCTTTTGTTTTTAACAATAAATATAAAAGCAGAATTAACAATCTTAACCATAATTAACTCTAAAATTCTGGACGAGACCCAACCATTATCTATGCTGAACCCAGACAGAGATACCTATTGTCTTAGGATGTGATTATTATTAATTATTGGTATTACTATCCCATTAAGATTGAGCCATTAAGATCTCAAATTCGTTCAAGTTATTCTTTGCTTGAACTAAGTTCAAAGATTACATAAAACGGATTTTAAATCACGTGTAAAAACCTGAGATTGACGCTTTTGTCTTATAGTTTATACAGCTTGCGGTGGCTTCATGGTTTTATATAATTTGTCAGTGTAGCACTAAATGGCAGAGGTTTGAAACTTGTTACTTTTTCGACGCGAAAGCGTTAAGAGGCTAGATACATCGTTTAGTTCAAAATTTCTCCGAATGTAGGCGCTGCGATCGTTGTTGGTTGAAAAACGGTTTTTTAACGTTTTTTCTCCCGGTTCGAAGTCACATAATCATTAATTGAAAAATAATTTCGCGTGCTAATCTTATAAAAAGGAAATATCATGAAGCCAATAGATTAATGCACGTGCTAATTTTTATGTGATTGTTCTAAGTCGTTTTTAATGGGAGTTCTTCAAATGTTTGTGGGACGGTTTTTTGCTCCTATGGGACTTAACATATCATATTTTACAGATTTTATAAAGAAAACCGTTTAGCATTATCACCAACTATTCTAGTTTCTAAAACACTTTGATTTTTTTTTTTGTAATGCTTCTTATCTCCTGAAAAAAAGTTTGCTTGAAAAACCACGGTGTGAGGTGGACATTTTGAAAAATATCAATGTATTTTTATTTTCAATAAAAAAATATTAATAAAACTGTAAGCGAATGAGTAGGCATATTAGGTATATTATTAGATTTGCTGTGCATATTTTGATGTATGGAAATGCATGCATAATGATACATTTCAAAAAGCATGAACTTCTTAACACCATTAATTCAAATAATGTTCTGGAGCACTTTTTGCACCCCCAAATCACCCCATGTTCAGGTACCAGTGGTACCCTCATACATCTTCATTTCTAAATTGCATTAAAGAATAAATATGATACTAAATTAGAAAACGTTCTTGTAAACAAAATTGGTATTTCAAAGATAAACATAGAATCGCATAAAGTTTATGTTACACAAAACCTATAACAACCATTTCAAAGAAAGAAGAAAAAATCGATAATGTCCATTTTCTTTTGTAACAACACAACTAGTTTTGTACAATATATATATATTTCAGATAAAATGTTAGATTACTTCGAACAACCCCCTGAAATAGACATAGGCAGTAGGCAATTTAATTATTATTTGGATCTGTGTATGGTATGATGTTTGGCTTCACAACAAAAGATATGGATTTGCTCAATTCTATCAAATTACTCAAGAAATCATATTTATGTATAAAATACGGCTATCTAATCAAAAATAATACAATAAAGATTGAATAAAAGAAATTCAAACTATATGGACTGAAAGCCCACCAAGTTCAAATCAGCCTTATAAAATATAAACCTTCTTCTAACCAGAGATAGAAAAGGTTGTCATAATTAATTGTAAATCAAACTTACATGCATCCCAGAAAAATATTTAATAAAAACAAAACAAATCTAAAATAACATAATTATAAAAAAGCAAAAACAAAACTTTTCTAAAAAAACTATTTTTATTTTCTTATACAGCATTGATTCTCAGAAACCAATTTCACCTAAGCAAATTCGCCTAAATGTATTTTATACAACATTCTTCATTTAAACACTTTTTGCCAAAACCGTTCCAAGCACAGTCGACTAAAATAAATTTCACCTAAAATACGTATTTTTTATTTAACTCATTTCATCTGAACAACTTCGACTAAATGCTTTTCACATAAACTAACACAATTTAGCTGTGAATTAAGATTATGATACCCCCTTGAATATTGCAATCAAAAGAGTGGCCCAATGGTCACAAGGAAATGCAACTTCACTCATATATTAATTATTGTTTAAAACAAAAGTCTAATAAAAATTTAATTTAAGCAAATAAAATTTAGGCAAACAGTTAAAACTGTTTGGCTTTTGGCACACAGACCACTTTTGGTGGTCGATTTCGATTGCAAAATGTTGTCCTGGGTGACTGCAGTGGCGTAGCCATAATTTTTGTTATGGGGGGCGTCCAAAATTCTTTCTTCAGATTAAAGCTGGTTGCCCATTATGACGTGCAGTGCCGCGCCGCTTAGAAGAACTTTCCATTGTATGCATCAAATGAAATCAAATGGTGCAACGTCCGCTACAAGGCGGCATGCTGTGACGTGCAAAACTGGCTTGCAGAACTTCCATGCCAGAAGTTTCAAGGAGAACCGAGAAGAATTTTTTTCTTTGTGCCGCAGCAAAAAACAGCGGCACACAGCAGCGCGCCTGTGTGTGGGGGTAGGAAGAACACAGACCTTTGGCATACCAAGAGACAACTGGACTTCATTTTGCAGTCAATTTCGACCACCAGGAGTGGTCTGTGTGCCAAGGCCCATAATTACAATTTTTAAAAATATCATATAATCAATAATAATCAATCTAAAAATAATTCGAAATAAAAAAGTGTCATTCTCAAATTATGATTCTTTTTCAACCCTAATTTATTATATAATTAGACTGTCATTCTAAAAATAACTGAACTATATTAAATAAGTTAACCCTTTGTTTTTAATATTGAAACTAGTTTGTGTTTGAAAGCACCATGTGGTAAATATCGACCGACCCAGAAAACTACATTTAAAATAAAACTTAGCCGTTACACTTGGAGACAAAAGCAACAACCAGTTATTAAATATTACTATTAACGACATTTTTTATATAAACTATTGTTGGTGGACACAAATGTTCCGAGCATCATTTGAAATGACCAAAATGTTTGGCACACGCACAGAAGCAATCATTTGAATTGGACTAAACACGCCCTTCAATAAACATATAAATGTGCCACATTATGTTGAAGATTTTTTATTACTCAGCCTGTGGAGTAAAAAAAAAATGCTGACATCATAATGGTAACTAAGGCAATCAAAAATATGCTTTATTCAATAATAAAATATGCTATTTCAAATGTCAAAAATTTTGTTTATGCATTTTATATTACAAAGAACTTGTTTTTTTTAATATTTGTATTGCTTAAAGACAAGTAAAATTTTAAAATGGTTTAGGAACAGCTGATTTTTGACCTTTTGGTTGATTATTCTGTCTTTTCTGGAGCAAAATAAAAAAAAAACTAGAAAGGCTTTTAGAAATTAAAAGGGTATAGCTCAATCAGTTAATTGTATTCATTTAAACAAATTTAAAAAATGTCATCTCCTTATAGTAGGATCATTTTGAAACACACACAGAAAGCTTATTTTCAAAGACGACAACATGAAAATACAATTAAATGATTCCGTTGTCCTTCTAGTTACTAAAACACTTAAGTTTAGCTTCATTTTGCAACTGAAAAACAGAATAATCAAGAATTCAAAAAGTGTTCACACATGTTTCTTTCAAATCATAATAATGTTCGGAACCAAACCAATTAAAAGAATTTAAAAAAAAATAAAAACATTAAATTCAATTTCAAAACTTTATTAAAAATTATCAAATTCATTTAAAAAAAAACCTGCCCTTTTTAACTTATTTTGTGTTAAAATATTTTCTTGTAAAAATATAATAAAAATGTTTTAATATGTCTATTTTTCTCACTCAAAAATACTTCAATATGGTTGTTATGCTAACAAAAGGGAAAGCATTTTCTAAGATTGGTTACTCTATGTTTTTTTGTTACTATAATAATGACATATTGATTTGATTCTTAAGTCTATAATTGACTCTTGCAGTTGTTTTGCTGTTTTAGTCAACACACAGTTTTAAGAATACAAAATTCAATTTTAATTGGCTGTTGCCAGTTAAAATGATTGATAAATGACACTATGGGAGGTTTATTTTTTAATAATCCAAATTGCGACATTCTGGATTGTTATTGTCATTTATAAACTTCAATAATACACCTTTTCAGCCAACAAATTCCTCAACAAGTGCCTCATATGTAATTCGTATATTGACTTGTTGCAATACGATAGTGTTATTCCACTTCTAAGTTCCATTGTAGGATGTTTCAAATAAAAAGTGTGGCAATTTTAATTGCTTACACAGATTACCCAACAAACATGGAAAACGGGTAAACTCTTGTATTCCCAGAGAACTTTAAATTTGGTTAGTAGCTCAGAGGAAACCTCATAAAATTTACATGAAAAAAAAAAACTATGGGAAACTGCAATATTCTCAGGGTATTTTAAATTTGATTAGAAATTCAGCGGAAACCTGAGGAAATTTACATGATAACAATAAACTCTGGGACACTCCAGTATTCTCAGGGAATTTTAAAGTTGGTTAGATACTCAAAGGAAATCTCAAGAAATTTAGTTGGGAAAACTCAGAGAAAATAAAATGTCCTTATTAATGTTTTTTATTATTATTAATAGAATATATTAAATTAATGAAAAAATATAGTTACAATCCTAAATTAAAAGGTTGTCTATGATCAATTGGGAAACGTTAGAATTCTATCCTTCTCAAGAAAGGAAGAATCTAATCCACGTAGTACTTTCTTGATCAAATTAAACTGCATATGACTAAACAAGCTTCTTACGTTAAGACAAGTAAAGCTGTTACGTCAATCCCCTCTGACGTCACAAGCTTTTTCTTAAGATGAGGCAGGTATACCTTCAGTGTTATGGTAGACCTCACGTTTGTACCTTGACCCCCCCCCCCCACACACACACACCGCATATGAGGCTTGCTATGACCTTATATTTAAAATGAAAATGTCAAGCACATTGTCTTATCTTGGAGTTGGACCAATCACCCATCTAGATTCTAAACAGAACAAAGAAATACTCTTTACAGTAGTTTCCGATTGCACCCACTGACAACTTGTACCATTTAAGCCACATGACGAGAAATAAAACAGGCCTTGAGAACATTTACATGTAGTGTCGAATCTCGTATATCATTTCATTCAAAAACAATTTCAAAATAAAGCAAATCAATTGCAGATTTTTCTTTTCAATCTCAACAATGGCTTCTGATTTAAAAGGTTTTGTTGAGATATGACAAATATAATTGAAATTGTAATATTATTCAAAAGTTCTGAATGATATTACAATTTCAAATCGAGGCTTATACTTTTCATATTTCAAATAACCTTATTCACATTACAAAAAAAAATGAACAGTCACTATATTTAAAAAAAAGCCATGTAAATTCTCATATGGTGAATTGAACAAAGAACGAATATTATGATAAATCATTGTGATTTAACTGAATTAAAATGTTCAGTTTGTAACTTCTACATATTTATCTGAAAGCCGTCATGGGAATTGGTGGATTACATTTGAAAATATATAATAAATCTGACTAACAAACACAATTCATAATTTTTCCAACTTTTTTGTTATTTGTGAATATACTTTCTTTTAGATTCATCATTATGATCATCATCATCATCCATGCACCAGTTCGCCCAAGAGTGAAAAAATAAATGTTCAATCCTTTCAACTTCGTTTGAAAATTGTTATGAATTGGCACAACAAGGAAATGCTGCACAGTAAAAAAAAATTACACATGCAACAACAAATTACAAGAAAACATGTAAATCTCACCACAGATGAATTCATGAATGGATTTACAATATAGTATTATTATGTTAATAATAATAATAATAGTCAAGAAAAGTACATCCAATGTAGTTCACACAATATTTCCGGACCCTGAGCATATATACATGTATATTATTGCTCGGGTGTTTACTAATTACATCAATAAATTAACAACAGATTTTTTTATATTTAAAACTTACTTTCATTCAGAGGTTGAAAAGATTTTTGCTACTATTGTTTTTAATGGGTTAAAACCGAGTTCAACTCCAGTTTCTTCCATTTCATTTTATTTTAGAAAAGAGAAAGAAAAAAAAGGGGTCAAAACAAACAAAAATGGTAAAAGTGTTTAAGAGCATGGCACCTTACCTTAAGGTATATACATAGTGTTGTTAATAACTGCTGTGTTTACTTTGTCTCATAATTAGTATTATAAGTAAGAGGAAATGTTACAATAGACTTAAGAGCATTGTTAAGTTTTCAAAATGTTACCTATTCGCATTGCTGACATTGGTAAGAAACAAACTGCAAACATCGTCATGTTGTGCAAATGTTCGACAATTCTCTTCGATTTCTTCCCATTTATTCAATTATAGACAAAAAATCGAAAATAACTGCCGCACAGTTACAAAATATTATACGTTAATTGATGTTACCAGATCAGTTTCTTACCGATGTTAGCAATGCCTTGATGAGAATGAACAACATTTTTATAATTTGAGATAACGCCTCATTTAAAACACAAAACATGTAATGCTCTTACTTTTATTGTATAAAAATTCACAGGCAATTGTGCGCATGCGCGTCGTTTTTTCCTTTTTTTTACTCCTTTCACTTCAATTTCAGTCACCCCCTCTCACTTTTCCCCCTCCACGTTTCTCTCTCTTCACCCCCCTTCTACACTTTCCAACCTTTTCCCCTTTCCAATTTAATATCATGGGGTTCTTGGATTTGAAGGGTGCAACATATAGTTGACCTTGAGAAAAAAAACTGTTCATTTCTTCATTTATTTAAATTTATATAAATTCCGTTTATATAAATTTTGTTACACACACACACACACACACACACACACACACACACACACACACACACACACAGAGATCTGGCTTAATATACATATAAAAAAATTATATAAGAGAATAAACATGGCATTTATTAACAACCAAAGTGTGTACATATTTTCCTGACACTATTTAAATTTTAATGTAATATATTCAGAGCTTCCAAAAAGTGATTTTTACATTTGTGACGATTGTGTATTGGTTGGAGTTGTATACCCTTTATGTAAGGGTGTCATTACAATAATTTAAATTTATAGGCAGTAGTGACAGTTAAATGGGGTGTTTTACTATTGAACAATATGTAAAAATATCATATTTCCATTTATAATTGTTTTCAAAAACCATTACAGTGGATGTTTTCTTATTGTACCTCTGCAAAAGGTTTTAAGTTTCATTTGTCTTAAAACACAATGACAACAAATAGTTTTTGTTTAAAAGATATTGAATTTCAAATGGTTGTTTATGAATATTTATTTTTTATTGGGTATATTGTATTTTGTTTTATTTATGTTTTATATATGATTTTGTTTTTGATATGTTTAGTTAAGAAACGAATAATATTATTGCTAATGGTAACTCCTATAACAACCAACTTCCATTAGTCGTCAGTAGGAGAGGAGAACTAAAATATAACAGTTGTGAACTTGTGACCGTTCCTCTTGGACCTGCGCATTGAAGGCTTAGGATAAAATGTAATTAAAAAAAGGTAATAAAGATGGTAACTGCCATCAAAGTTTGTCTAAAAGTGCCTCTGAATTTTCCGGTAATTCGGTTGAATTTCCGGTGATGCCTTGAATAAAAATATTTTTTTATTAATAAAAATAAATGATTTTTATTTTATTTTAGATGTCAAGCACATTTTTGTATTCGATAACAAGAGACCGGCAGCCACGATGAACATTATTTTTTTCAGTTTTGTTATAAATCTTGTAAGCTGCATTGTTTGTGTATAATTTCTGTTCTCTCACTGTTTTCACTAAAAAGATCAACATAACTGTACATAATAAAAATAATTTCTATATCTTCGATAATTCGTAATTAAATATTATCTGTAAACTCGTGATGTCTTTAACTTAGTATAATTTCAAATATAGTTGAAAACTTTATAGTAGATGAAACCTTAATATTTATCTTCCACAAAAGCTCCAAATTATTGTATGTTTAGAGCAGTAGTTCTCAAAGTGTTTTGCTTGTGGCACAGTATTTTTTGCCTAAAAAATTCGCGGCACACCTAGCAAGCTTTATGGCACATTATTGTGCCACGGCGTACCTAACAAAACTCACGGCACTCTTTGGGAATCACTGGTCTAGACCTTGAAGGAGTCAGCTGTAGGGTCTAGTAAAAATTTATTATGGCCAGAGGTCAGCACAAATGTTTCTGCAAGCTACTTTTCTGTTTTCTTTAAAGATCATAGCGTATTTTTTAGTTTCCCTGGTTTATTGCAACATTTTCTCACTCTTATCTTCTGACGTGGCTCCTCTCATCTTACCTACTGCAGTTGACATAATTAAAGAAACTAATTGCCATACAATAGAAAAAAAAATATTACTTGCAGGTCATTACCGGTCATCTTTTACAGTGAAATACCCTAAACAAAAGTAACAAGATACAAGCTACTTTAGTTAAGTGCTATTATGGAATCTAGAAAAAATGCTTGTTATCTCATTAAAGAAGTTATTAAAATATTAATAACACTAAAAAAAATAATGAAGTTTCAATTTATATAGTATCTACAGAAATTTTTGACTAAGTTTTGACCTAATTTCATAAACGCGAATTAGTTAAACGAAAACTTTAATAAAAATGAACTAGTTACATTCTATTAATTAAAAACAACCAGCCAACCATTAATCCATTACGAGATCAACAATCCATTCCGTCATTTGAAAATATTACCGAACTTATTAAACGCTTTCCATTTTTAATTTTCAGCACATTTCTTTTAAAAAGAAAACACTAAAGCCCGTTATACACCATCAGTTATGTCTTAAATAAATGTATAAAATAATTTATAAATATGACATTGCATGTGTATAACGAGTTTAAATGTATAACGATGTTAAATTATTTGTTCAAAGTTGCATTAATTGAGAAGATGTTCTATTTTTCTTAAATGATCACATCTACTAGAGCGCTTTTTCAGGATCAGCATCATTCTTATTTAATTTACAAATTCACAAGGTTAGATATACGATAAACTGTCACACTACGCACTGTTCTGAGCATATTTTTTTTTAGGTAAAAATGTTCGAATACTTTTACAAGTGTATAACCGCCGATTGACACTTATAAATTAATTTATACATTTTATGTACCAAATATCATTCACGAAAACATTCATCATTTAACTGACACAAATGATGACATTTTCTTTTAAATAAATTTCATCATTCTAAATGATGAATCATTTACTTATTTATAAAAGCACATTATAATTAGATGATTTTTCAATTCTTAAACCAGGTGATAAAAGAAAGTTGCAAAAGTAGATTTGAACTATACTTAAAGATTTTTAAAATAGCAGCTGATTGCAACACAAGGTAATATCACGTTTATAGTCAGCATTTCACAATGATGTATTATCAGGATTTGTATTCGAATTGTACACAGATTAGAGAGGAGGTGAGAGAGAAATGCCGACTACAGTATAAACGTCGTATTGCTGCTTTGCTGAAGTTTATTTTCAGAATTTCAAATTTTTTTCTGCTTTAGTGTGCCTGGCTGCCCCGGTGTTAAAGCACCCACTGAAACTTTCTAATTTCTGCACAGCACCCCTTGAAGTTTTTCAATTTTACCGTTTTCTCCAATTTTATTACCAGCATTTACCGAATAAAATTCGCTTTGTTTTTACAATGTGTACTCAAAAGTCTAAGCTATCAAATGCAATTAGTTGAGCACTCAACTGAATCATGTCACATAAAATACTGTGGTTAGCACGATATTTAAAGAGTCCAGTGACTCAAATTTGTCAGGAAACACAAAAAAAAAAAGAATCCTTCTACATGTAAAGAGATAGAAAACCTGAATTTCAAGTGGCTTTTGCTGTGGGATATGTTTTACTTTAGTAATTTCTTTTTTATAGATATCGATTTAGCACTGAATAAGTTTGGCCAAAATATGAACTAATGAAGTTTTGAAGAAAAAAAAAAGCTCCTTATTTCTTCTGTCTATGAATAAACCAATAAATAAATAAAATATAGCCTCTAACAAGCATATATGGTATGCTTGATGAGAGGACTCACCCAAAATTTAGACATGAGTTGTTGAGCACTCCCTAAGTTTTTTGAAAAGTCGAGGACTATGAGTACCATAATATATGGTAAGCCCTTAGCACCTGGGCAAAAGCTGCATCCTCCCAAAAAAAAAAAAACAATACTAGAAAGATGCACGTGCATTTGCATACCAAAAGGGAATTTCCTCTCTGCCCAGAAATGACATAACATATACATGTACATGTATATTAGAGTAAAGTGTATAGATATCAAACCACAACGAATAGTTAAACATCCCAAAAAGAAAAAAAGTGGTTCAAACAAATAAAAACCAGTTTTGAAAAAGGTAGACAATATTTGGTTTATATGATATATTTTTGAGACAATAAAAAGAAAAGATGTTTCGAATAAGACATCTGACAGAAGAAAGAGGTAGAAACAATGACGAAGTAAAATTTTCTTGTGGTTTTTTTCTTTCCTTGGTTGAAAGATTTCAAGTAAAAAACCATACAGGATGTTCCATTTACAACAACAAAAAAACATGTTATGAATTAAAAATAGTGTGCCCCCCCCCCTTTCATTACATGTGTTCTTTTTTCGCATAAAGTCAACATTACAAGAGACCTATTATTACACACCATTATAATTAAAATATTTAAATGCCATTCTGAAATATTCTCTTGAGTCTTGTGTGCATTATCATTATCAGTGTATCACTCAGTGAATCACAAAAATGTTGCTTAACATGTATACAAAGTGTGTGTGTGTGTGTGTCAGCTATTAATATCAATGACAAACACACAGCAAAGGGGATGAGAAAAAAACAAATGATGTCTTGTTTGAAGTATTTCTTTAATTCAGAACCTTTTTTTTTATATGTTGATTAGAAATCTGAAATTTACAACCCTTAATAAAAATAAAACAAGTTTAAATTACAGACGTAATTATTTACAGCTATATTTTTTAATTTTTTTTAATGTAATATTTAATATAAATTAAGTTTAGACCAGGGGTTCTTAACCTTTTTCGCCTCACACCTCTCTTGAGAGTGATTTAAATGTACATAAAAAACCTTCCAGCACCCACAAAATAAAATGAATGAACTAAAAGACACAATGAGGATGGTTACACAGTACTGCTTTTCTCGATAGAAGTGTCGATCTAAAGTATGTTCTCCTATTCAGGCTCCACTTCTTACATTTATCTGTTTTTTCATTGCAAGAATATATATTCTATTTACGAAAAGTGACATATCTCTTGTTGCGATATAGTGTCGATCAGGGCCGGATTTAGACTTGTTGTGGCCCTAAGCTATAACATTTAAGAGGCCCTTTTCCCCCTCCACCAAAAAATTATCACAACTTTTTTTAACATTTTAATTCCTTAACATTTGTGTAGTGGTGTGCCAGTGAAATATTTCAAATGAAATTTCAATGAAATATTTCATTTCATTGAAATATTTCACAGGAAATTGAAATATTTCAAAAAGTGATAATTTATTTGGAAAACTTGTATTCAAGTACCAAAACCAAAAAAAAAAAAACACTGGTGCATATAATTGATTCATAAGAGTATTTTGTGCTTGTTTGCAATCAAAACCATGTCATAACCCTCAAGTGGACCCTCAAATTCCATTTTAATGGAATAGGTGATGTCGTATATGATGCTACATCTGATTCTAAAGATGACCTTTGATGATTAAACTTTTTGTTCATCTTAATTAGGGAGTGCAATCCGGTACGTATTGACAAATCCGATCGACCAATTTAGGGAATGCAATCCTAGGATATTGGATTTCAGGATCGCATTCAATAGATTGGTCGATACGTCCTGGATTGCATTGGATTGCACTGGATGCACTAATATGTATAGATAGCATAATGCCACTTGTGCATGCTCCTAATATCGCATGTTCCTATGTGTATTTTATCTTAACTTTGTAAGACTGTGTTAAAAATGAAAAAATATTTTTTGATGAAGTGAGGCCCCTTGTATTGTGAGGCCCTAAGCTGCAGCTTTTTTAGCTTATAGGTAAATCCGGCCCTGGTGTCGATATTCCTCTAAACAGTTTTCATATCGAAACTTTTAACACTACAACGTTTACACGTGAGTTTCATTTTCCTGGTAAAGTTTATTCTCAAGGCATATGAATAATATAATTACTTTTTTTGCCTTTTTAACCAATGATTTTCATTTAATTCAACTTGTAGCCCTTGTCCTTTTTGCGATGTGTGTTTTTAAGGAATATATAAACAGAGATACAGTATATCGATATATCCTCAAAGTGTCGTAACAAGGAAGAAAATCAGGAAATTCCAGTATAAGGGACTTCAATGTCGCATTATAAATTCTATAAATACAGTCATGTTTTTATTTATGTTTTACATGTAGAGTGGAGTCTGGGTAGGAGGACATACTGTACATCATCAACAATTAAGTAGTACCATATAATAAGGCCCATTAAAGATGATAAAATGGTTTCGTAAGCCCAAGAAGTTTGAACTTTTCTAAATAAAACATTTCACATATAGGCTGCAGCCTGCATATACATTATGTATTACCATAAATAAATTCGAATAAATGTAATATACTTTTAATATAATTTAATTGATATTTTAATTTGTTTGCATTCAGTCTGGAATATAATTATGGGCGCGCCGACAAACTATGTACACTCAGAATATGAAAATGTCAAGCCTGAATTTCGAAAATATGTATAATATCACAAAGCATTTCTTTTTAAATTCTGTTTTATTTTTGACTTTTTATTGAAGTAGCTCCGGAATTATTAAATTACATATTTCTTTGTTAAAAAAAAGCTTCCGGTATACATTTTTCATATTTTGATATATAGAAAGTTCCAGTTTGTTATAAATTAATTTGTCAATTTGTCAGAAAAGAGAACAATGCTTACATGATGACCAATTTATATTCATTTTAAAGTTTTTTTTTTTTTAAATAATAATTTAAAATTAAGTTTTTGTAAAACATTAATACAAAAAATATCATAGAAATGCTTTTAATATCGCTAAGTAATCTGTCTAGTTTCCAACAATGAATTTTGCTCATTTTTCTTTTCATAATTTTTTTCCCGAAGTTTATGTGAACTTTCCGTAGAATCATAATAAACTCATTCAATGATAACCACATAACTCTTTTGCACTTAGTCATTATATGAATATTATAATTATTATTTAACTAAATGTAATGCATGAGCACCCACGCATTTGGTGAATGGGGTAATTGCCATAACTTTTCAAAGCCCAATTTCTTACTTTAATATACATTTTTTTTTAAATTTTAAAAGAAAATAAAAGTGTAACTTGTGATATTAATAAATGATGTTATTTTTATGACTCGTTTCGTTTGCCAGAATTTTTAAGAAAAATTAATTTTTTAAAAATATTTTTCGCTCTTTGTGCGTATAGTCAAAAAAAAAATCCTGTAGGCTAATACACAATTTCACCGGATTTCAATGCATTTTCACCTTGGATAAGTCGGCGGGACATTGGAAAATTATTAAAATGATGACATACCTGTATACTATACGAATGGGTTGGCTAGCCGGGGTGCAATAGAGGCTATTTTCTACGCCATGTAAAAAGTTTCATATTTAGCCTTTATCACTCACTCTCTCCAGGGACGTCATTTGGGGGGGGTGCAAGTTATTAAAATCAGTATATACATATGTTATAACTAGAGTTTGTGCATATTTACAAAAAGTAGCAAGTCGGTCAAGTTTTGCCCCCCCCCCCCCCTGGAAAAAACTGAAATGACGGCCCTGACTCTCTCCTATGCAAAAAACCCTTCACCTGCCACTGATGCAATGTTGTATTTTTATATATAAATTATGACTTCATTCTTTCCACTAATTTAGTAGAGTTATACCTAGTACACATAACGAGTTTAGGTGAATTATACGGAATCCAGTTAAGGACATAAACCAAATAAAACTTGACTTTATTATTAATATTTTAAATTGAAATACTAAATATATATTTTGTCAGTAGTTTAGATATTATATTTAAGTATTAACTCAATATTTTCAGATTATTAACTGAACAAATTGAATTCGATATATTGCTCGTTTGCACTTCACAGGCCTCTGTAGAACACATTTATTATTTAAATGCATTTAAATTATCAAGTGTGTTACTAGGTATTAGGCCTATATTTTACATGTAAATGGGCGACAAGAAAATTGAAATTGAAAATAAGAAAATTTGACATTTTTCTCAGTCATACATACGAAAGTGAAAAGAGAAAAATAAAATGATTATAATATTGTACATGTATAATATTTTTTAACAGCCACGTGTATTACATATTTATTTTTAAATATTCGCTGAAATACTCAACTTCCTTTTACTATTTTAGTTTCTAAGAAATTTGGTATTACCGGTATTAGTATTTCGAAAAAAAGCTTACCGCCTGCACGGTATTCCCAGTTTTTAATCTTCCGAGTTTATTAGAATTTAGAAAGTAAGCTATTTAACTAACCGCTTTGTAATTCATTTTCCTTTAAAATTTCATAAAAGAGTTCATTTTCATTTTAAATAGAAAAATATTATTTGCAATTTATTCCTCATGCCTGTGATAATGGAGGAAAAATTTGTTTCTTTTTTTTCCCCTGAAAATCGAATTTCATTTCACTAAATATCCTGCTTGCATTCCAAAGAATGTCACAAAAGGATTTAGATTATTAAAAGTTTAAAACTTTTTTTTAAAAAAAATTTCTAATTTCTTTCTTGTATCACTGATGTGGAATAAAAAAAAAATATTTTTCTTTTTCTCCCACATATTTTACTAAACATTTTACTGAAGACAATACATGAGATTTCGGTGGGATGGGAACAATGGGCTTAGACTTTGGTACACTGTAATGCAACAAGGAAGGGCATGACTGTAAATATTTAGAATCGGTCCTACATAACGATGGTGGCGCATACATTTAGATATTACAAAGGAGATCAAGGTAAGTTGGCATATGTGGAGACAGGCTTGTGAAGTATCATATGACAGGAGGATGCCAATAATTGCAATAAAACTAAAGGGCAAGTTTTATAGGATAGTGGTTAGACCAGCTATGTTGTATTGGTCAGAATGTTGCACAGCCAAGAAGAGGCAATACAAATGCTAAGGTTTCCATGTGGGTTAACAAGAAAGTATAGGATCAGAAATGTCTTAATCAGAGGGAGCATAGTAGTATTAAGCATAATAGAAAAGATGCAGGAAAATAGACTGAGGTCGTTTGGGCATGTAATTAGGAGTGGGGAGGATGAGCTGCTTAAACAGGTGATGAGTTTGGACCTGGGATGTAATGGTATGTGGTGGAATGTGGTGGTAAAACGGGATATGGGGGCATGTGGGGTATCCGGAAGTTTGGCACAAAATCGAAAGGATTGGAGAGAGAAGGTGGGAGGGAGAAGGTGCAGGAAATGACAATGATCATTTTACTGAAAATTCTGCGTAAGTCCCAAAGGCGTGATCCATTTGGGAAGATTATTTTTTGAGATGATTCTAACTCAGGTGACGGCGATAGTTGGAGGTGGAGGCTAAAAGTAACGTGCAAATAACGAAAAAAAAGCATAAACAAATGAGCAGTTAAATAGCAAAAAGCCATATGCAAATAATTTACAAATGGCAAAGAATGGATTTAAATTGAAATAGTTTATTTTAACAACACAAAAATACTTTTGAGATAAATTAATAGTGTTTTCTTTTTACCGCTCCATTTGTGTTTGCGCTCTGTTCCGCTTCTGACATCTTCTACAATTGCAATAGGCGTTTTACTTATTTAACCGCTCATATATTCATATTTTTTTCGCTACCTGCACGTCAATGTTAGCCTCTACCTCCAAACTTCAGCGTCATCTGACTTAGGGAAGAATTACACATGCTAAAAAACCAGCAGAAATTAGAAATAGAAATAAAAAATCAGAATTGTCCTTTGAAGTTTGCACTGAAAAATATATGCCATTATGCCGCTTCTGATAAATTCCTTACAAAGTGAAATTCCGTGGGATATAGAGAGATACAGCCATGTCAAATAACAAAATTAAGTAAATTATTAATTTCATAAAAAGATGCAATTATTTAAAAAAAAAAAAGATAGAAAAAGGTTTATAAGTTTAAATATTTAAATATACTTTTCTTGGTTATTCCTCCTTATGTCACCCCCCCCCCAGATATCATCTTACTGATAATGTTGCGTTCATTTTAAAACAATACAAAATATTAATTTCCATAAACCTTTTTATTTTCAGTTTATGTTTATGGGCTACTGAACTTGGATAAATTCTTTAGAAAGAAAAAGTTTTATAAAAACATCATACTTTGGAGAGAGAGAAAAAACTGTTTAAAGAGACTATGGGACATGTTTCAGAAATTCAGACTTGCAACCATTATTTTTTTACAAACCAAAAAAAAAAAAGAACCCACTAGGGTTACTACTGTATCCATCAAAATCGCAAGTTAATAACCACAACAAAAAAATTCTCTTTGTTTCACACCTATATAGTTTAATAATACTTTCTCTGAAAAACATTGTCTAACACTACACTCCCTCATGTAACTACGAAATATGATTTTAAATTTTTCATTCTCATGAAACAAGACGTGAAATCTTGAGAATAAGCAACTGGTTTTTATAATAACCTAAAAACAGATACTCAAACTGAGGCCCTCGGGAGTAAAACCAACAGCCAGCCAGGCAGCCACTCACAGATGTGCGCTTGTGTTATATCAAATTATGTGTGTCAGTCAGAAAACTATATTTTATATTTATTAACACTGCATATCAAATGATAGCAAGTTCTTTAATGGTAAAATATTAATTAGCAAAGAAAAAAGGTTTACATTTCAATTTATAGAAATAATAACGAAATAGTTGCAAATTGTAAAAATTAAAAATTCGTAAATTGCAAATTAATTGAATTTATGTGAGAAAACTGCACGTTTTTAATATACTTGTATACAAAACAGTCAAACGTTTTAAATGACATATCAGAAAAAAATGTTCATTTTACATTATTATTGAAATAAAATATATATATATATATATATATATATATATATATATATATATATATATATTTTAGAACGTCTTCTCAGAACTATTTGCAAGAAGAGAAGTTTTAAAATATATGTACTTTTTGATTTCAATAAATATATCATTGTTAAATTAACAACGATATCTTATTTTACCTAAATGACAATCATTTGTGATCAGAAAATTCATGTAAATATTAACGTAAATTGATAAAATTAAAACTATTAAATTGAAATGTTTTTCTATGCAGTACAAATAATGCTTCATAATAAAAACTTTGGTTATATTAATTCAGTGGCCCACTTGACCAAATCCTTGCAAACCACTAACCAACTTTTGAGACTCAAAAGATTAATATTTTTCAAGCTGAACAAAGTCGCCCAACCCCTATATCTATCTAGCTTATAATCTTTTTTTGTTTCTTTTCCTTCCCTCTTGGGGGTGATTTCTCTCTCTCTCTCTTCCACTCTTTCTCTCCTATTCTCTCTCTCTCTCTTTCTTCCACTCTATCTGCACAATTTCAAAGACGAGGCTAGAGAAGTGCCATGAGAAACGCACAATAACATCAAGAAGAAAAAATTGAAAGGAAATTCTATGTGTAGGGAGGGTTGCATGATGTGGCATCCCATGATGTACACATTTTTTTTTTGCACACGAATAGCTTTTCTTGGCATTTAAAATGTGAAGTGCAAGAAAGAGGCTAGTATGTGTGTAGGGTAAAAAAAATAGAAGAACTGTGGGAGGGGACAAGGAGAAGCAGATGGAGAACTAAAAAAAAAAGGTGGAACCTCAGTGGTACTGGTGATGTGTCTATGGCATTGTGTGTAGTGTGTACGCTGCAATACATTGGCACTGATGCCTACCAGCCAAAAAAAGCTGCTTCAACTATTGGCTCAGACGTCAAAGAGAGAGAGAGAGAGAGAGAGAGAAAACCAGCCTTTTATTACGACAGCGCCGCTTCTTTTGCTTTTGTTCGCTCAGTCATCGACTCAACATTGTGCTGCATGTTGTATAGAATTGTACATGTAATTGCTACAATAATAATAATAATAATAATAATAATAATAATAATAATAACGAGAGTAACGTTAGTGAATGCAGGCAACTCTTAGGTTCCCTCCTTCAGTATTCACTGTATTCAAGTAAACACTGAGGTAGAGAGTGTCCAAGTTGAACGGACAACACATATACATACAGTGTTATTTTCTTGACGCCAAAGAAAAAACTGTCAACAATTGAACAGCAACCGATTTCGAGTGACTTCTTATAATCGAGTAAAACCCTCACAATGATGGTTACATCAAACAATAGTTTAGTCAACAGTGATTACGGATCGAACCAACGAATACCAACAAAACATAGGTTTCCTTTCTGAAACCTACATTCTATTTCTATTCGCGGCATCGTAAAAAGGAATTGATTCTGTTTTACTATACTGTGGCTGTGTTGCTGCTGCTGCTGCTGCTGCTCGTGGTGGTGGTGGTGGTGATGGTGATGGTGATAGTGGCGGAAACGACGACGACGATTCCGGCGGTGGTGGCTTCTTCTTCATCGGTGATGATGGTGCACGTTTCGAGGCTCTAAAAAAAAAAACACACGCAAACAACATTTTCTCTTGCTCTGGGGGCACAATTTTGTTTCGTTTTCTGAAGACTACAAGACAAAACCAACAACAAAAAAAAAACATTTCGAAATTTAAAAGGGTATATGCATACCTTTAAAAACTCACAAAACTGTATTAGTCGGAGGATTCATTTGAATCGAAGTGTGTCATGAAGACAGAAGAAGACGTGGTGAAAGTGTGTCTATGAAAGCTGCTTCTGCTGCTGCTGTTATTCGAAAACGACGACCGCAAGAAGAAGAAGAAGAAGAAAAAATGATGATGCATTGCAGTAACAAAAAAATCCTCGTCTTCGTTTCAAGAGATATTCGATTGGACAACAACAACAGCGGCATCACAAAAAAGAAACCTAGAAACGTAAAAATGTTATTCCCTGTATTATTATAATAAGCACTCAGAAGAGAGGAAGAAAAAGCAGAAAAGTATCAACACAAAAACGAGAGAAAACATGAAAAAGGTTTCATAAGCAATTTGGAAAAAAAAAAAAAAAAAAAAAAAAAACTAGAAATGTCACACACTGGATCACTCAGTAGTCGTGCATAAAAAAATTACATGAGACATTTCTCTGCATTTGAAAAGCATATTATATATTTTTTTTTAAAAAAAAAAAAGGTAGAAAGTGAGGGGAGACAAAAGTTGAATACAATTTGTAAAAAGTGTGGATAATGATGTTCTCCTGCAGGACTCCTTCAGAGTGTTCTCAAATGAAGAAAATGTAAAAAAAAGAGAGAGATAATGGCATAAGGATTAGAAGGGATCTGTGGCACAAACAAAGGGCACACATACAACCAACAAAATGAAGTAAGTTTTATGATGCAAAAACAAAACAAAAAACAGTTTAATGTCTGTATTCGGAAACTTAAAGAAAACGCTCTTTTCTGTTTAAAAAAAATGAAAGCCCCTTTGAAAAAGAAGCAGCATCCGGAAACAACATGTGGGTGGAGCGTCTTTAAAGAAGAAAAAAATATTCGAGAACTGTGCACCATACAAATCACATAAAGGGCTAGTTTTCGCGATAGTTGCTGCTGTCATGACGGCAGCAACTATCGCGCAAACTATCATCAGTGCAGACCACGTGATGGTTGCTATATCGCACTGTCGCGATAGTACTATCACACTATCTCATTTGACTTAGATAGTTGATAGTACTATTGCGACAGTGCTAGTAAAACTATCATGGTCATTGATTACTATCAGCGCACGTACAAAACTGTCGCAATAGTAATTGTTGAGTGACCCACTTGTAGGGAAATAATATTCACTTTGTAGGGAAATTTGGCTTCTGTAGGGAGATAGAGGCAACACTGTTGTTCACACAAACACTGCTGGTGTGTTTTTTTTTTTTTGCTGTTAATTAACTGTATTTGTCAAATCAAGCATTTCTTTGAAGTAAATAATGGCGGAACGGTTTGAGGTTATTAAGTATTTGGAGGAATACCAAAGATTTCCATGTTTGTGGAAAAATAATTGTCCGGATTTCAAAAAAAAAAAAAAGATTTAAGAGAGACCTACTATCACTGTCATGACAGAACTATCACATTAAGCCTCGTTTTCACGGTGATAGTTCTTTCATGAAAGTTGCGATAGTTCACTCTCACGATAGCAACTGGACATCTACATATGTCTTGAAGTAACGTGATAGTTGTCTGTCACGACAGTGTGACGTCTACTTCACAGATATCATTGAGTCAACAACAGTGTTGCCTCTCCCTTCCTCTCTAGAAGCCAAATTTCCCTACAAAGTGGTCACTCAACAACTATTACTATCGCGACAGTACTATCAACTATATCTAGTCAAACGAGATAGTGTGACAGTGCTATCACAACAGTGTGATAGTGACTATCATGTGGTTTTCACGATGATAGTTCTCGCGATAGTTGCTGCTGTCATGACAGCAACTACGGTGAAAACTATCATCGTGAAAACGAGGCTTAACTCGTCAGTTTTGAGCACACCCCCACACAATGTGTCTGATACATGTATCCATCTACTGCAACACACGTGCTGTTTCACTGTGTAGACATAACCTTTAACCCATTACACCAAAACACAATGATTACACAAAAAAAAAAAAAAATAATGGAGCAGTGGAGGCTATGGGTGTGTGGCACTGACACAAACAATCAAAACACAAACAATTGTTTTAAATGAACTCTTGATTATTCTGTCTTTCAGGTGCAAAATGAAGAGAAACTACAAAATGTTTTAGAAACTAGAATGGTAACTCAATCACTTAAGGTAGTATCTTCATGTTGATGTCTTCAGAAAAGAGCTTTTTATGTCAAGTTTGAAAACGACCTAACTTTTAGCAGTCTAGGCAGAAGATATTTGTTCATTTATTGTCTTTAAAATGCTTATTTTGAAAGATCTATCAAACATGAAAACACCCTTGAAATAACCTTCCAGTTTCTAAAACATTTTCTAGTTTTTTTTTTTTTCATTTTCCTCCTAAAAGACAGAGAAGATCAACTGAAACTCACCTATACCATATTTCATTTTGAATTTCAACTGATCTTCGACTTATCTCTTTCGATGGAATTGATTTATCCATCAGTGTAAATGTTACGTCACACCACTGGGAAGAATCGATGAATAATGGAATGTTCACAAAACACTGATACGTGGGCTGCTAGCTACTTTTGGTTGTAGAAATATGACAAGCAAAATCATGTTGGTACAAAAATGTCATGGGTTATCTTAAGAGCCTAGATAGACGTCCATCTTGTTGTTTTGAGCAGACGACAAGGAGACAAATGAGTGTTCTTATATAGTGTTACTAAAAATGCAAGAAATCGCCTCACAATCGCTCAATTAAAATACAGTAAAGTCCAAAATGCAATGAAAAGTATTGTTCTTCACGTGCTCGATTTATATAATTTTTGAAAAGGTCCTTCTATTTTTAAACAAGGTTCAAAGTCGTTCGTTTTTTAACCCCATGTTAAATCTCATTGGCCCCAAAACCGTCCCACAAACATTTGAAAAACTCTCGTTAAAAACGATTTAGAACAATAACAAAATAATTAGCACATATATTCATGTATTGGCTTCATGATGTTTCCTTTTTATAAATTTCGAAAAGGTCCTTCTATTTTTTAATAACGTTTAAAATCGTACATTTTTAAACTCCATGTTAAGAAGTCCCATAGGACTAAAAAACCGTCCCACAAACATTTGAAGAACTTCCATTAAAAACGACTTAGAACAATCACATAATAATTAGCACGTACATTAATCTATTGGCTTCACGATGTTTCCTTTTTACAAGCTTAGCACGCGAAATTATTTTTCTATTAATTATTATGTGACTTCGAACTGAGAGAAAAAACGTTAAAAAACCGTTTTTCAATCAACAACGATCGCAGCGCCTACATTCGGAGAAATTTTGAAATAAACGCTATATCTAGGCTAAAAATAATAATAAAAACTAAAAACAAACAATTGTAAAGGTCAAAGTCTCAATATTCCCCGTTTCTCCTCCCCTCAAATAATTTATAGTCATGGTCAAGGGCAACGGCTCTGTGTCCGGAAACAAAAGAAAAAAAAAAAAGAAAAACTAATCATCCGTAAAGAAAAAAGATAAGCGTCCGGAAATAATATGTAAGCTGGCGTCTTTGCTAGCTCCACCTACATTACCTTTCTCAAGAAAGCAATCATCTCATCTCACATACTTGCTTTCTGGAGAATGATGAAGGTAGGCTAATAATGTAAAGGAAATGGATATGTAGACATCACGTTTGCACCTTGGCCTGATCAAGTGAGGCTTTTTATAACCTAATTATTTAAGACAAAATCAAGCACATCCGGAAATTCTTTTTGTTTTTGTCCGGAAATTCTTTCTCTTTGTCTAGAACAGTGTGCGAGAAAATAATAAAAAAAAAATTATTAAACTTCACACTAAAAAAGGTATAATTATAAAGCCCGTTATACACCATCAGTAATTATGTCTTAAATATTCGTGTCAATTAAATGATGAATGTTTTCCTGAATGATTTGGTACATAAAATGTATAAATTAATTTATAAGTATCAATCGGCGGTTCTACACAAGTAAAAGTATTCGAACATTTTAACTAGTATAAAGTGCGCAGTGTGACAGTTTATACAGTAGCATATATTGTGACCTTGTGACCTTCTAGACAAGAGAATTCGGGAGAGGTGTGCTAATTATATTGCAGAGCGCGTCGTATACAGCTTTGTAAATTACATTAGAATGATGCAACTTCGAACAAATAATTTAACCTTCACGTTGTTATACACATGCATGATGCATTCTCACATTTATAAATTAATTTATACATTTATTTAAGAACTAATTGATGGTGTATAACGGGCTGAATAGTTTCTTTAAATGAACTTAAATTTTAATTTAAGTATTCACAGTAGGTCCATCGTCAGATATTCCAAAACAACTCAAAAATTAAATGCGACATGAAATGTGTTTTTATGCGACTTTTTTTTTTAATATTATTAATTAAAAGTGAATCTGATATCTTAAATATGACTTTTTTAATTAAGATTACGTGCCTGTTAATTTTATATCCATATCTACTTTTTCTGACATTGTTCTCACTCCGCATACAAGTAGTATGTAGAAGTAGTTTTGATTTAGTAATATTTTAAAGATTAAAAACAGGGTTCCATAGTCGAAATTGGGAAACACTGATGTAGAAGGACGGACGAGGAGGAGGAGGAGAAGGAGGACTCTGAATCTTTGATTTATAAAGACTAGCATTAGAGGACTTGAAGTCATCTTTCTAAAAAAAAAAAGTCTTAATGTCAGCAGCGCCGTCCAAACCGAACCCAACCTAACTCCGCAATGTGCAAGCTAAACATGGTCCAAGTCCTCTGATGCTTCTATCTATATATATTTTATATAAAAAGCTTAAAAAAATAAGACTTCAGTTTCCGGACACAGCCATAATCACCATTCTCCCTTCTACCATTCCCCCCCCCACCCCCAAAAAAACCTATCAAAATGATATTCCTTTTACCCAAATAAGAAGAGAATCCCCTCTTGAAACACATTTGCTGGAATGGGTCACGTTCTCAAAACAAACAAAAAAAACTGACTCACCAAGTTCAAAGTCATTGTTTGACCCAAAAATCTATTTTATATAAAAATGTTGGTCATCCTTTGACTTGTGTTTTTCTTTAAATTTCTGTTATTTCAGTTTGAAAATTTGATTATAATATGCTTCATATAAATTATAATAAATATCAACACATTGAACAAAAAGTTAAGGTGGTTTTAAAGGATAAACACAATCCTCGAACTATAATTATTCTGTCTTTCAGGAGTAAAATGAATAGAAGAAAAACTAAAAGTGTCTTAGAAACTAGAAGGGTAGCTCAATCACTTTCAAGGGTATTTGGTCATTTCATTAACCGCAGTTAATTTTCTAACGGAAACAAATGTAAATTACCATTAACCATGGTTAAATTCTGATCCAGTGGGGTTGACACAAAGAGTCAACTGCCTGTGACACAATGTGGTTAACCACATTATTCGATAGTTAAATGCGTCACTTCCCTCAGGAAAAGCAGTTTCCTGCGTTTAAAAGAAATTTATCCTACAAACAACATGGCAAATAGTGAGAGCACTCCATTTTTGACGGAATGAAAATTTCACAAAATGCACAACTCTTCAACAGAAATTAACAAAATTATTTAAGGTGGATAGATAGATATTTATTTTGTTTTCATCCCTCCAGATGGCGCGCGCCACTGCAGTGACTAGTGCTAAGCTCCATAGACGTTTTGAGAAAATGTGGACACAAAAACGTCAAGGAACTTTTTTTTTTTTAGAAACAACATTACAAAACAATTCAAATTGTTTTCAAAACTAGAATGGTAGATTATGCTAAAAGGTTTTTCATAGCCAATATCTTAAAAAATAAACGTTTTATAGTACATGTTAGTTCGATAATAACCTGTTTGAACATTTCAGAAAAAAAAAAGAACTAATTTTCAAATTGTCATAAAATGTTTACTTTGCAAGATCATGAAAAAAAACTTCACATTATCATCACCAACTAGACCACTTTGGTTTTTTTTGTCATAATGTCTCACCTGAAAAATGGGGACGGGGAGAGAAAAGCAAAATAAATATCTATTCGGACCGCCTTAACCACAAAAATACCACTTCTAGCTTGTCTACAGTTAACTATAACCTTGGTTATGGAAACGTGGTTATTAGCTGTCGATATTTTTTAATTTTGATTTTTGTCTATAAAAAGTTTATTTTGAAAAATCAAAAAAAATGAAAATACTATTACGTGAGTGAGCTACCCTTCTAGTTTTTAAAAACATTTTCAATTTCTTCTTAAGAGTTGCGCCTGAAACGCAGAATAATAAAGAGTTCAAAAGTCAGCTGTTCCTAAACCAAGGAAGTTAATTGAACATTACAAGTTTCGAAAATTACTTATCTACAAAAATGGATTCTCATACCGTAATTTCAATTCCCTCATTAGATAGAGAGAGAGAGAGAGAGAGAGAGAGAGAGAGAGGCCAACTACTCAGTTTAGTAAATTTATGACATAATCATAGCACTGATGATTCCATTCATTTAAAATTTGGTCCAAAATACTAAAAATAAATTCGTCTGTCAATTTCAAACTGCCATTAAGAATTTATTTTTAAAGTGGAATATCACTTAAGGATATTTTGATTTTGATAATTATCAAAATAAAAATATCCTCAAGTGATTCCACGTTCTTTAACACGTTCAAGGTTTTCTTGAAAGTTGTTTTCACAACACAGATTATAATAATAAATTGTCTATTATGCCTTGTTTCCACTGGTGCGAAAGTTTGAACTTTTTAAAGATTTCAACAAGTTTTCAACAAGATTTCAAAAAGTTTAAATTTTCACCCCAGTGGAAACAAGGCCCAAAACAGTCTTTTTAACGTGGCAATGTACTTAATACTAATAAATGTGCGTTCATTTATAATGTACATAGAAACACTCAACGTAAACAAAAGAAAACACTCTTGAAATATTAAAACTTCACACAATACAAAATGCACATTCATTGGTCTGATGAAAAACGCGAAATGGACGTACATTTCGTGTAATGGACACTTATGCCGTGAATACATGAATGAATAGTTTGGTCTCAGCCATTTCGTGTTAAACAGTTTCCACTGTATATTTATAAACGGTTTTGTCAGAAATGGTAGCCAAAAAAATACCAATCAAATTAAATTTGCATTCTACACATCCATTAAATTTCAAGTAACCAATCCATCCATTAATCTACGGCCTACATGTATTTTTTTTTAATCAGGCAACACCAATCTCAAATATTATAAATTAACCGGCAATCCGGTTTTTAAAAAAAAGCGAACGAACTCGTCGATAAGTTTATTGTGTTTTACAACTTTTATAACCGCATTCATTCCCCCCCCCCCCCTCCCTCCCTCACACAGTATTTTTGCCAATATAATATACGAGTATTGCATCATTATTATATCATGTTATGGGGATTATATTAAATTACTTTAATTTCCATTGTAACAATAATTATTACGAGTACTCGTTAGTAGATTTGTATAATATTATTAAGTTTGTAAAATATTACACAAGTCGAAATTATCGGCAATTTCAGAATAATATTCAATTAATTATAGTCATGTAGAGGCTGCAAAATTTATTTGAGCAACTTGGCTGTTTCTTTTATTCCACTCTTGAGCTCCGGTTAAGTATGTGCGGACAAAGAAAAAGGTAAAAGTGGTAAGAAGAGTGCATTGTTGTCTCGGAGAATGACAAGGTCATTTGAAATTTCGTTCATTCAAGTTTCTTTTGATTCTTTCTTCATCTGAAATACAGAATAATCAAAAGTTTCGGAGGCGTTCATAAAAAAGTACACCTTAAGCCAAGTTTATAGTTCGCATTTCACAATCACAAGATGAACTGCCGACTATAAATTTGGCTTATAGTGTCAGTTTTCTTTACTTATAAATATATCTTGTAACCCAATAAGCATAACTGTGACACAATGTAAGGCATTTAAGAGCCTAGATCCACGTCCATCTTGTTGTTTTGAGCAGACGACAACAAGACAAATGTGTGTTCTTATATGGTGTTACTAAAACTGCAAGAAACCGCCTCACAATCGCTCAATTAAAAGACAGTAAAGTGCAAAATGCAATAAAAAGTATTGTTCTTCACGTGCTCGATTTATATAATTTTTGGAAAGGTCCTTCTATTTTTAAACAAGGTTCAAAGTCGTTCGTTTTTTTTAACCCCATGTTAAATCCCATTGGTCCCAAAACCGTCCCACAAACATTTGAAAAAAACTCGTTAAAAACGATTTAGAACAATAACAAAATAATTAGAACATATATTCATGTATTGGCTTCACGATGTTTCCTTTTTATAAATTTTGAAAAGGTCCTTCTATTTCTTAATAACGTTTAAAATCTTACGTTTTTTTAACTCCATGTTAAGTCCTATAGAAGCAAAAAACCGTCCCACAAACATTTGAAGAACTTCCATTAAAAACGACTTAGAACAATCACATAAAATTAGCACGTGCATTAATCTATTGGCTTCACCATGTTTTCTTTTTGTAAGATTAGCACGCGAAATTATTTTTCTATTAATTATTATGTGACTTCGAACCGGGAGAAAAAAACGTTAAAAAACCGTTTTTCAATCAACAACGATCGCAGCGCCTACATTCGGAGAAATTTTAAAATAAACGCTATATATAGGCTCTTAACAGAAGCGTCATAATTCTTTTGATCAGTGCAAAGGGACTCTAGAACTTATCTGATTTTTTTTTATTTTCTGCTGGTTTTTCAACATGTGTAATTCTTCCCTTCAGTGCCTGATTACCAAATAGGCTGAGTAGGCACCTGTCTAGGGGCCTCACACGCCTTGTAGGGGCCCCACGAAAACGAATCAAAATAATATGGATTTGATATTGAAAGAAAATTACAATCATGCTTTCTTAAATTGTTTCCAGAAGATTTCATGACAAAAAAAATTGAGGAAAGTGAATGTTTAAAGTTTTGCTGCCCCCCCGCCCCCCCCCCGAGATTTCGATGACTGACACTGAAACTGACACTGACTCCCCCCTTAGTAGAAAGGACATCCAAATAAAACGTATAACTGCCAGTGTCACCATTACTCAACATGAGAACATATTATGAATAACTTACACAAAATTATGTATGTACGTGTCATGGGTCATCTATTAAACGACGTTATAATTAAGCTACAAACAAGTCAATTTTCTCAGTAAACAAAACGTGAACCTTAAACTGGAAGTGACACTCAAAAAAAGTTTCACTTTACAGCTTTGACAGCTAATATTAATAATATATAGAGCAAATATAACCACTAACTGTTTTCACTTAAACTCATGACTCATGCAGGATTCTATGTAGATGTCTCCAACATAGGGTTTTGACAATAAAAAAAACTTCTTGTTGTCATGACCATGTTGCAGACTTCATGTACATTATTTATACAGACTCAGGAGGTATAAGTGGAAACAATGCTTAAAGGTGCGCTTTGAGCTGTGTGTGTGTGTGTGTGGTACTGCTGTGTACAAAAGTAACAAAACAAAGCACACATCGCGTAAGGATTTGCACAGCATAGCACAGGTCTCTGGGAGTTTAGCACAAAATCGAAAGGAGTGGAGAGATAGAACCCATAAGGCCGACAGAGCATACTGTGGGGAAAAGGCACAGGAAATGATGGTGATGACAATAGCACAGGTAACCTTTTCTTATCTTGTAAGGTAGTAAAAAAAGGCGGGCCTCCCCCCCCCCAGCCCACATCAAAATTATCGCTGGCGCAAAATCAAAGAAAACTCTGAAAGGGAAGTGTTCGCCACACGTGATCTTGTGGACCACATCGCGCATGAAAACTCGCCATACGAAATAAATATTTTATTTGAAATTCACCCGGTGCCCATTAAATGACGTGTTACATACATGCAGCAAAACGTTCATCCTAATTTGACACATTAATACATGGGTGGATCAAAACCAAACGAACGTGTGGCCACTTTAAAAATCATTAACAAATTGTTCTAAATTTACAGTAAAATAGTACAGTATTTGGATGTATTATTACGTGGCTTTTTCTCATTTTTTGTTGTTGTTGCATGGCTGCGTTATCGCTTTGCATTGCTTGCATGGCTGCAACTGAAATGTAGGCCTAATCCAGCTAATGCAGCATGCTACGATTGTTTAATCTAGTTAACATTTTTACAAAAACACAAAATATTATCTTTCAAGTTTAAACAACACAAGCTTTTTACCAGAACCTGAATATTGTGGCTCTTTTAAAAGTGGCACATTGGCTCTGTGCCACCACGCAGCGAATTTTAATGCCGCATTTATAGTGCGTCTAAATGCAATTGTTCAGTCTGTTGTTTAGCTCTTTACATACTAGTCAAGTGACATCATCTGCCTGACGTACACCATTCAACAGACTGAACAATGTCGTAAAGCTGTTACACATGTGTTGTGCATTCTACAATGTACCCTAAAATAATGTTGATCCACCAATTAGCATTGAAAACACAGCGTCATATAGCGCGTAAACGCGTGCCAATGTTTTGAGTGAAACAAAGCAACAAAGCTTGTCGACCATTAAATTAATGCCAATTGACGTAATAATGAATTTTAAAGCTTCGTTTGGAAAAAAAAAACTGATTATGTTTGTAGTGTTACGACCATCGAACCTATCGCAGGAGATTGGCTGTTCATATTAATAACATGAGTGTAGTTCCCACGCTGCATTGCCAGCCAGCCAGCCCAATATTTAATTCCAATCACTCCTACCAATCATCTGCTTCTCCTTATACTTCCTTCCTTGCTGAGTATGTTTTTTTTTTAAACACAAATAATGCAGCTGTGTCTTTGAAGTGATTTTCAAACAGATTGGCAGTAAATCCAGGAAGTCTAAAATCACCTCCTTCAATAATATGTCCTGGAGAAACAATATTTCTTGCAGGATTTTCCAAATGAAGCCTACAATTTTGAAGGGCGTTATTACCAACTACAATCTATCTTCATAACTGAATGAATGAATGAATAAATTAATGAATGTGCATGTTTGTTTTTTTATTAACCAACCAGCAATAAAAAAACATAGGATATTCCTCCGGTGTAAACCGGGTTTTATCAGTCCTCAGAAGAAGAAAAAATTATTGTAAATATTAAAATAAGGCCTACTTTCTGACTTTCAAAATAAAAAAATTTGACGTCACAAATCAACGTACTTATTGTTCACAATGTCCTAAAGCAGTCATTTTTTTATTTCTAACACCAGAATACTAAAACAAGAGATGGGACCGAGTATCACCAAGAGTGAACAATTGAATTTTATTTATTTACAAATATCTTTTCATTTAAATATCCAAACCAGTAATTCTGAAACAGTGGCGTAGCTATTTTTACTTGCCTCGCCGTAAGACGTCAGAGGAGTTAACAAATTTTTTTAGGATTGTGTCATTTTATGTGATTAATTTTCTATCAGCCTAACATGACACAAGCCTAATTTTTTTTGGTCAACCCCTCTGTCGTCACAAGCTTTTTCTTATGGTGAGGCAACTATAAAACTAATATTTTTTAACAGTAGAAAATATCAGAAAAACTAAGTGACACATTTTTATGTGGAAATTAACGATAAGAAAGTAGGAAAAAATTAGTGTTGAGACGAACAAATAAATGAAATAATATTAAATATTAAATTATTAATAATGAAAAAACAAGTGTGGCACTCAGGGTGGCCATAAGGTGATCCATTGGTGATCCGGTTACCACCGAAATTGCAACAATCGCCGTTTTTTGTTTGTTTGTGAACAATGCTTTCTATTGGACGTCAATGGAGTTAAAACTAATTTTACCAAAGTTTTTTACAGTTTTTTTAAGGTTAGGATTCGAAAGACGAAAAAAGCGCGAAGATTCGAGTTTTCGAATCTCGAATCTTTTTCAAGATTGGCGGGATTTGAATATCCCATCCCTAGAAAAAAAATATTTTTTAAAAAAATAAATAAAACAATAATTTCGCTGGTTTCGTGCACTTTAAAAAATTCTGTTACTAGCTACGCTCGATAAAAGTTATTAGAAAATAGCAAAATAATTGATGCATGTGTTTTGATTTCGGACAAAAATAAAAATAGAATTTATTGAAATTTAGAGAGAGAGAAAAAAAAAAGGTGGCGGAGTTAAAAGATATTTTTGGAGTTTCCGTAAGGCGGCCAAATTAATTTTTTTTCTGGCCGTTTTTTTTTTCTTTCTCCCAGTCCTCTCCTGTTTCTCAGTATATTTTAAAGAAATGCTTTCGATTAGCACCCTCTTATCCTCTATTCAAGAAATTTTACAGCTGTTTTCGCTTGATAAAGCAGTATTCGCGCCTTCGGCACAACCTATTTAAAAATTCCGTAGCCTTTAGCTTGGAGGCTAGTGACTGCTAGTCGAAAGAATATCCTAATTCTATAAACTGAATATTACTGGTTCCAATGCAACTTGTTGCTAATTTGTCAGCAATATTTTTTTCAAACCTTGCTAATTACAACTCGCCTTGCAAGCAAGGTTATTAATGTTCGGGCAAATCCATAACAACAACAACAACAACAACAATTAAATAAAGAGCCACAAAATGTCCTTCACACAAATCACCTAAACAAAATGTGTTGATAATAATCGCACACAAATATATTTTTTAATAATTCTACAAAATCATCTACTATATTCTCAATTATAACCAATGTCCCACAGCTAAAAGGGAAATAAAACAATCAAAACTTCGTCCTTCTAAAAAATTGTTCAAAACAAAAAGGTGTTTATTTATAGACGTAACCTTTTTCTCTGTAGTTTCTTCTTTCTAATAATAGAAACATCTAAAAGAAATTGCAAATAAAACTGCATTACCAACTTACAAAAGTGCCACATACCTTTCTCTCTCTCTACTGCATAGTCAAGTGTTCCAATATGTCAAATTGGATTGTAACATCACTTTCTTCCTAAACAAAAAAAATATTGATAGAATCCATCAATATTTCAGTAGCTAAAAGTAGAAATGTTTCAAACTTTCAGAACTCACTCAAATAGAAAGACTGAGAGTGACACAATACATGTTGAAATACAATTTCACAATCAATTTTACTGATCAATTAGCCACGTTTCATTTATTTTCTATTTGTTCTCTTACTGGTCATTTGAAGTGGACACTGGTCTGAATTACGATTCCATACTTAGATCCTACTTAAGTTATTTCAACCTTGTTTGCATACATTGCAGAAATTGTCCTAATAAAAATTCTTGTTGGGAATTCCTCTTTTTAGAGGTTGTTTAGGGAGAACTAAAAAAAACACTGAAGAAAACTTGGCATTGAACTTCAAATTGTACCCTTTGAACAATTTTCAAACTAAATGCCTCATCCTAAGAAGAAGCTTGTGGCGTCATAGGGAATAACGAACAATTTAGGATTGTGTCATTTAAGTCTGATGAAAAAAAGAAGATATCAAACGTTTTACAACGGTTTACAAAATGCTTCTTTTATTACTCCTTCTTTATTAGACAAAATGACAATTCTAAATTTTATAGCGATCCCTATGACATCACGAGCTTCTTCTTAGGAGGAGGCAGGTATAAAAAAGACTTTTGAGTACTTTTTGAATAGGGTTTTTCCATGTTTTTTAACCCTGCTCAGAGGGTTCAAGTTGAATTTCAAGGGCGAAGGCTCCTTCTTGAATTTGTGATGCATTTTGGGTCAACTTTGGGAGAGAAGTAAGTTTAAGTAACGTTACTGAAAAATAATTTAAAGTTCTTTAAGCCATGTCCACACAGAGGCAACAAGTGGCAACATTTTGACCTTCAATATAGGTTTTGGAACCAAAAGTTGCTTCTAGTTGATCAATTAATATTGCTAAATGTTTCTGTTACTTGTCATGGATTTTCTCGTTTTGTTGTTGCGTGTTTCCATTTTGAGTAATAAGTGGCAACATGTGGGTACTATATGTTACATAATATGGCAACTTCTTTCAACATAAATGTTGCCACTTGTTTATTGCCTTAATTGTGTGGTTCATATCACAGATTGCTCTAAATTTTGCCTACTCACTTATGCTGAGCATATTTAGCCACAATTTTAAAAAAACTAGTTTCAACATTTCAATGAAACATTTGAGTTCAATAAGCTGAAGTAAAAACTTCACAAAAAACCGCCATCATAATTATTACTTATCATAATTATTATTTATCAGAAATCAGCATACTGACATTGTAAAAAGGGGCGTACAATTACTGCCCGTATTCTTAATGCTACCTCACACTCATTAAAAACAAATGTAACCACTCCATAATCACGACAATTTTGTTAAGTCTAATCGCACATGTAGGCCTATTACACGGCACTACTTATTCGGCTAGAAGTGTCGATTCTAAGTGTCCTCTCCTAAGCAGGCTCATACCCTTTTACTTTCAAATTGCCTTGTGATGTGTGGTCCTATATGCATTAGATGTGGAGCCTGCGGTAAGAGGATATATCGACACTTCAATTGGGATAAGTTATACCGTGTAACAAGCCTTATTTGAGACACAAGCACAGTGCAGGGCAGTGCAGTTCACATTGAGAAATGTGGTTCTGCGTGTCTGTGTGAAGAATGTCCTTGAGCAGCTCATTTTTTAAATGAAATTCACGTTCTAAATTATATAGTGTCGTATATGAAATACCCCTACACAGTGAACACGCTTCACAGGAAACTGTGTCTCGAACACTAATGCCGCAGTCACACTAGGCTGGTTTCCCAGCCGCTGGTCGCTGCTGGCTGGTTGTAGCGCTCTAGCAGCATAGTCTGAACTGCTACTAGCAGCTGCTTTCTCCAGCGGGCTAGTGATTTTAACAGCGACTGGTGAAGTTGGACATGTCCAACTTTAGCAGCTACCAGCTGGTCATGTGACTCCCTTCCTGCTGCTGCCATCTAGTGTGAACTTTTTGTTGCTAGTAGTGGCACTAGTGGTAGTTGAAACTCCACTGCTTGGGTTGGGTTGGTTAGTGTTTTTGCAAGACGGTGATTGGATGACTTGCACTGTTAATACCAGCAGTGACTGGACAAGTGTGAACCCAAAGCAGCTGCTGCTTGCTGTTGCTGCTAATAGCCAGCAGCAACCAGTGGCTTGTAAACCAGCCTAGTGTGACTGCCGCTTTAACCTCGCGCAGGTACTTATTATGCGAGAAATTACTGTCCTGTCCTACCTACGCTTTCTTACAACATGCGCATCTGCATTACACCTGCTTGATACAAAAATCTGTGCTATATGCTGCCCTACATAACACTTTAGAGTCTGTGTCTCAATGTCCGCTTTTTTTGTCCTACTCATTTTGATATTATAAGGGTCATTTCACCACTATAGGTCAAGTCAGCGACCGGTGACTGTTAGATAACTCATTGGGGGTCAAATGTCATACTAGAGATTTTAAATTGAAATCCAATGTATTTAGAATTTTAATGTGAAAAATATTCCACACTACAACTATGATCTATTGATCTGTGGTGAAGAGATTTGTATTAAGAATACGGGCATCAATATAGGAACTTAATTTACAAATTCAATACACGTAAACCAGTTATTTAAATTATTTCTACTTGTAGGTCCTGTTTAGAAGTTTTATAATAAATATAGAATATAGCTTTTTTTTTCTTCCTTTCTTTATTCTATAAGTTGCTCTCTCTAAATATGGAGTCGCCCTCAAACGTTTGAGAAAAAATGGGCCACATATACTACATTTCAAAGAAGGAAATTCAAAGAGGGCCACAAGAAAAATAGTTGGAAAATTAAAGACAGGAAATGTTAATTAAATTGACCACTTGTGTTTAGACAATGACGAAACAGAATGTCAGTTATTATCAGACTTTTTTTTTTAAAAAAAAAAGAAACTTCAAAGTAGGCCTATGGGTGTATTTGAAAATCTCCATCTAAGTATTTATGTTGCAATGGTACGACCTTAGTAGTCAGTGGTGTAATAGCAGAAAAAAAACAAGTAGGTATACTATAATTTTTTTTTAATATAGGGCTGCTGATACAAAACCAAATAAGAGATAAACAAAAAAAGAAATCCAATGTTTAATAATCTTTACAGTATATGTCTACAGTAACTTCCACATTGATAACTTAAGATTCAGCATTTTCTGGCCAAACTTTATTTGCTGAAATTACTGCTCTACAGTCCACAGTGTAATCTCTAACCTATACAGAGACAAAGATAAAAAAACCGTTGCTCAAATACCCAAACAGGATGATGGTGGTTAGTCAGACAAGTGCCCCCCTGTAGCTAAATCACTAAGCACATATACAGTGTATCCAGTTTTTTTCACGAAGAAAAGCAGGTATACTAATAAATTCAATATTGTGAAGTAAGCATATTCCATATACCTCCATATATCCCCCCCCCCCTCCATTACAGCACTGTTGGTAGAAGAGCTTGGTTGCTGGAAGTACAAAACTAGAAATGAAATTCACTAAACACACTAGCTGCACTAAAGCCATAAAAAATGATCCCAGAATATAAGACACTGGACCACCATCTGTGGATGCCATTAATGATTAGAAGTATTGTTAGAGATGGTTTATTCCGTCTTTCAAGAACAAAACTAATACAAACTAGAAAATGTTTTAGAAACAAGAATGATAACTAAACCAATTAAGGGTATTTTCATGCTGATATATCTTTCAGAATAAACTTTTTATGGCTGTCTTTAAATGTCTAAAAATGTTCAGTTTTTAGACATTAGCAGACCTTTTTACTTCTCTCCAAAAAAGTTGGTTTATGAAAAGGTTATTTTTTAAAAATATGAACATAAGATGAACACAACTGTTCAATAGGTCACGGTTACACAAAGGTGCATTTTGATTAGAAATTTAGTTTTAATTTTTTGTTTAGCTGTACATTATTTGAATAAATCTTGTAAGTTGTAAGCTTACACCCCATGACGTTTTTATCTCACTTCCAATAATTCCAAGAATATAAAAATTAATATACTGGTCGTTGGGTAATTTTGAAAACTCCTGCAGGAATACTGCTGTTGCACTCTACTCATAAACATGTATGAATATGACGTCACAGCTATTGCAAACGCCATATATTTTAACAGGAGTTTTCAAATATACCTCCTGTATACCATCATTTTTTATTCCAGTAAAGACTGGTTGGTTACATTTGATGCCTACACCATAAAGATTTTATATTCTAATTGAAATACATAAGGAAAACTCAACACACTTCACTCTCACAAAAAAACAAAAAACAAGCACGTCCTATAATAATCTTTCTGACTTCTGTGTTAGGCCTACTGAGTATGCAAAAGACTCAACAATGAGGAAGGAAGGTAAGAAAACAAGAAACTTGCAACAGAGCTTCTTGAAATCAGCCATGGAACTGTAAGCTCCATAGACAAAACATTTGTGACTTTGTCTATGAAGCCTTACAGTTCTGTGGCTGATGTCGAGATTATAGTAGCCTAAGTAATACCTTGTCTTCACTTGATCTAAATGCATTCTAGTTAAATGTGTCCAGTTGAATTATATACGGAAAGTCCAGTTAAGGACATGAACAAAACAAAATTGGATTTATTACTTAATATCTGAACAAATTTAAATACTAAATCAATATTTTGTTACACTAACTCTTTATACTGAAATACAAATTAAATATACTTAAATATTAACTCAATATATAGAGATATTAAATAAATAAATTCAATTTGACACATTGTTTGTCTGTCTTTAACAATAATCTGTATAACATGTTTAATATTTAAATGCATTTAGCAATAATAAAAGCAGAATAAAATTTATATAACGTTTGACCAGAAGTAGCATTAACAAAAATTGTTGCCGTACTAACCAGGACTAACGATTAGGGTCCGTTTGCCCCCCCCCCCCCCCCCCCAACTCTGAGGGAGCCAACTTGATTGACCTCGAAATGTCTTTTGAACTAGATTGTATTCATTTTACACTTGAAACAAATGATGCAAACTGATTTATGCACAAATTCAAGAAGAAATTTTTGCACATAAAATATTTTGACAAAAAATAACATTGTTTCCTGTTGAAAGTGCTTGCTCAAAGAAGTCAAGAAGTCGAATGAATTACTTTTAATAACCAAGTTTCAGTTTTGAATTTGGGATTAAGAAAATCCTGCAATAGTCCTAAAGTTAAAAAGTTAAAAACTTTTTTTGTATTGAATTAAGAAATTAATCTAAACTATTTTTTTTAATTTATATAATAACTAGCTTTTATAACCGTGTTTGCCCGGGTTTTAAAATCGCAGATTAATTTCTCTGAAAAAGATCAAAGAATAACCTAAACCTAACCCTAACCTAACCTAAAACCATGTTCATCCCCCTTAAAACCATATTCATTCCCCTTAAAACCATATTAATTCCCCCTAAAACCATGTGCATCCCCTTAAAACCATGTTCATCCCCCTTAAAACCATGTTCATCCCCTTAAAACCATATTCATTCCCCCTAAAACCATGTTCATCCCCCTTAAGCCCATGTTCATCCCCCTTAAAACCATGTTCATCCCCCTTAAAACCATGTTCATCTTTTTATCCTTACCCGGCCAGCGATAGTATCGACATATCGATATTTCGATGTCGATATTCGATATATTTAATCCTCGATAGTGACCTCTTCGATATCACTATCGATATTTAGCTTGCGAGGTCCCATCCTCATTGCTTATATATGAAGACAAGCACCACGTGTAAAACTCGAGAAGGGAATGACGTAGTGGGCTGAAAATAGTTGTATTAACTCGGAAATTCCGGAAAGAATAACCTGTGCAAATTTCATGACGCCAGCCCTCACCGTTTAAAAGCCTATGATGTGCAAAGAAATATCGACTTTGTTTTATATATAAGATTAGTCGACTATCTTGATTATTTCAAAATAATAATAGAAATGTTTTAAATTTGAGTAAATGCTGAAAGAAATTCCGACAATATTAAAAGTTTTGTTCAATTGCAATTTAAATGCTGTGACAAAAGACAATTTCTAATGTTTAAACAGTAGGTCGTAGGTCACTAGGTGACCTATACTTTCAGATAACTATTTTGAGAAGAACTATGTGAGAGTCAATCAGTGACTTACACTTTTTTTTTTACATTCTGGAGAGCTGTGCTCTCCTCCCCCCCCCCCCCCAGACCGCCTGCAACAAGCTTAATTTAACGTAATCCCACCTAATCACCGTATAGAAAAAAGTTCTAAAGTGTAGGTCACTGAGTGCCTTGTAGTTCTTTAGTGTAGATCACCTTTGACCTATTTTATAATCTTTCTATCTTACACATTTTATCACAAAAATTAATTATAACCACATTGGTCACATCATGAAAGTCCGAAACTTTTAGCGTTCTAAGAAGTATTGAAGTGAAAGTTTGTCATACATCTTTTAAGTTAACCATCTAATAAAAAAAAACGAATCTAATAAAAGTAATAAACTTTTAAGATTAGTTTTATGATCTTTCATATTAATATAACACCTACATTTATAAAAAGAATACGTCTTAATAATAAGACGCATCACAACAAAACAAAACAAAGAAAAAAAGCCCATCCAAGAGAACAAACATTTTTCTTTGGTCGGTGGTGGTCTCCACCCAAAACACTAAAAATGAAGGTTTTTTTTTTCGGTGAATCCCTCGAGGTGTCTAATGAAAATTGTTTACCATACATAGTATTATAGTATGTTACAATATTAACTGATTAAGCTGACAAATAATAATAAGAAAAAAGTTTCTGATATAAGTAATAAATACTAATAACCAAATACAGCCTCTTGAGTCTATGGACATTTTGGAAACCAAATCAAAGTTTACAGAGCAAAAGTAATGGGATATTTATGCCCTTTAAACTCCATTTCCATTATAAAAGTTAGTAATATATTAAAATATAACCACGATTCACTTTCTAGTTAACTTAGTTATAGTTAAGGTTGCCAACATTGTAGTTAACTTAGCAGCTGCCTGCATTAGCATATTGTGAAAACACTACTATAAAAACGTGACATAAGTCAGCTCAGAGTATTCACAAAACGATTTTATCAGGATATAAAAAATAATAATAAAAAAAAAAAACAACCCTCAATTTCATTGAAACAATCAAATATTGAAATCCCCCCCCCTCAATATTATTACTGAATAAAATAAAATCAAAACTGATTCTCTATTTATTTATTTATATTTTTGGTTTTAGTTGGCACTGAAACAAAAATGTCACGTTTATTGGAAAAAAAAAAAAAGATAATATTCCACCCACCCACACATAGTCTCAAAATGGGTTGTGGTTGATGGGTGACCACATCATTTTTCTCATTTCCTCCCTCTGTAGATAGACAGCAATTGTAATATATAAAGCCATTTTATTAGGATAAAAAACTCATTTCAAAACTTGATGCACACACAGCGCTTTTTTCTTCTTCAAATAAAAAAAAAACTTTATACAAAAACCACAAAGGGATTGATGATGATGATGATGATAATGATGGAGGAGCTCCACCCTCACATTGTCCCTTGCAAGTGATCAAATCACATAAAAGCTTTCTGTCACATATACATATAATAACTGCATATAAATAACTTATGAGAGAGTAACTCATACTAAAAAAATATTTATTACCAAGGACTTACTTCATCATTGCCAATAAGAAGACTAAATCCAGGCAAGAGGACTTTAAATAGAAAAATCCAATAACCATGTAACATAAACATACATTAATTGCATGTTTGTAAATGTGATGCGTGATCAGAATGACAAGTTTACTGCAGTTAACACAACATACAAAAACCTGTCAAAAATGACAAAATCTTAAACTCCAAGTATTTATTCAATTGTCATTATTGGTTGGGTTATTTAAATGAGGAGCCTGTTCTCTCATAGTAGTATCATTGTGGGTAGCGGAGCCTTGCAGGATTATTTCGGGAGAAAGGGGCAAGTGACATATGCTAAATAGGAAAATGACTAATTGAACAGAAAACAGCCTGAAATACACACAGGTTTGCCCACCCATTCACATACAAGTCACGTTATGTCTCTGCTCTAATAGTTATCCAACCAAATATCAATTTTTTTTTTCCATTCAGAGTTGTCCTGGGCAAAAATACACTGCATTTCCGTGGAATTGTGGAGTACAGAATCTTGTTAAAGGTTTATGGTACGTTTCCACACAGATTTGTCACTGTTACCAGTCTGCAACATGATCTTAACAACGAAAACATCATTTTTAAAGCAAGACTCATGTATACATGTATATAGACTCACTAGTCTGAGTGAAAACAATGCTTTCGAATACAAGAATAGACTTTCACATCCGCGATCGCAGCGAGTGAATTTTTTTTTTTAAAAAAATACTTTTTCTTATATAAATTGAATTTGAGATTTAACTCCTCGATATAATGTAAGAAGGCTTGAAATTAGCTTAATTATATTACGCTTGACTTAAAATAGCAATTCCATCCTAATTGCATTTGCATTGTCCAAATTTCATCTGTTTGTATCTATGCAAAGCTCTGTTAAAATGTAATTGTGTTATACTGTAGCTAGGACACATTGTTATTGTGGGCATCTTTTGGTAGTCAGTACATGTAGTTGTGTAGTTGGTGGTAGTTTATTAAGCAACTACCATCAAAAGTCGCCCACTACCATCATGTGCCCTAGCTATATCACAACTGTAACATAACAGAACTATATACACAGGCATAATAATATACAGACATGAAATATACTAGATGCTATTTATACATTGCTATAACATCGTTAACAACTATGCAGCCACAAATAAAACCCAATCTTATAATGGAACTAAAGGGTGTGTGTGTAACATAAGCATATTTAAAAAAAAAACCTAGCATATATCATACTATCATAAACAATGCATGTCAATTTGGACAATTGCTTGTGAAAGCTTTGTGAAATCTCCAAAAGACCAAAAACAGGAGGTTTTCTTCAATAAAGCAGGGATTTCACAGCAGTGGCAGTGCTATACTTAAAAAGTTGCAAGAGTACTCTGAATAGATATGTAATTCAGTTCAACATTGTACACTTGCAACAAGCTCGAGGGCCATGTGGCAAATGAGATTGAAAATGATAAAATATGTTGAATTGATAAAATCATTTGGACAGATCTGGCTATTTGCTTCTACCAACTTCAACACTTTTAGAAAATACCAGAACACAAAATGACACTGTGGCAGCCAGGACCCGCCTTAATTCGATTTTACCCAATCGAACCTTGCACTCTTAGAGGAGAAAGGTTTTTTTTTTTTAAAAAAAAAATTTAGGTAAAGAATTAATTTTAGGGCCTTGTTTCCATTGGGGTGACAATTTGAACTTTTTGAAAATTTCAACTGGTGAAAAATAGAAGAAACGTGGCCTCCGCCTATGTTAGTGAATAGGCGGGAGCCACGTGTCTTCATGCACAGATTAGACCTCTCAGATCGCAAGACGCCATTCAGATATTTGATAACAATTATTTAGCATGGTCCAAAATTGGGGGCGACTGAATAAGCGCCAAATTGAACAAACGCCAAACTGAATAAGCGCCAAATGGAACAAACGCCAAACTGAATAACCGCCAAATTTTTGGCTTTTATTCAGTTTGGCGTTTGTTCCATTTGGCGCTTATTCAGTTTGGCGTTTGTTCCATTTGGCTTTTATTCAGTTTGGCGTTAGTTCAGATTGCCGTTTGTTCAATTTGGCGCTTATTCAATTTGGCGCTTGATCAGCGCCACCGTATTTAGCACTCATCCTGATCACATGTGGGCATTATTGGCGTGTTTTTTTTTTCTGCACTTTTGGTCGAAAAATTCATGACCATTATGGCGATTACCGTATTGATTGGAACTATGAATATTATCAATAATTAGGACAATTCGACATGAATGGCCCGTCATAGTGGCTCGACTACAAGTGTAGAAAAAACACGCCTTTTGAGTCCGGCCATAACTAAGGCAAAAAGAATTATGCTTTATGTAGTGAAAGAGGCTGGCACCAACAAATAACTTCAATTGAATTTCAATTCCATAAGAACTCTAGCCTCTAACCAAGTCTCTTTTATTTAAAAAAAAGCGTAATTTTTTGTGTGCCTTAGCCCGTGTATTTTTTGCTCGCATGATTAAACTCACTAAACTTAATTTTTTTTAAAAAAAAAACTGTAAAACGGTCACAAGGACAAGAAAATACATTAACTCCATTCATTGACTCTTCTATTTCGTAATAATTACAAACAAGACTTCCAATTTCTTCTTAAAATCCATTAAAATTAACTAAAAGGAATTAATAAGAAACAAGTACTGAACCATTAATATGTTGTGAAACTTTTTTATTCTTAGTTAAGTGACCTTTAACTTTTTATTGGCATCACCATTAAAGTTGTTCTATCATTTCCATGTTAATCATGTCATTAAAATAATTAGTATTAATTACTTTAATATATATAAAAAAAAATTTTAAAACTAATATGTGACTGTATAAGACCGTTTCACTTTACTTTAAACCCATTAAAATGAATCACAATAAATTAACAACATAATTGCATGTTGATGTTGTTGTTCCTCTTCGAAAGAGTTTTTTTTTTTGGCAAGTCTCAAACAATAGAATGACGTTTAATCTTCGTCTCCTCTCTCCCCATACTTGGCTTAGACCCAAATTTAAAGAAGGAAAGTTGTCACTTGAACTTCAACTTAAAGCCTCTGAAACGGCGTTTAATAATGAAGATCCCTATTGTTTTTATTACACTTCAAATTGGGTTTTTTTTTATTTAAGAACCCTCCTTGCTCAAAAGATGCAAGTTCAAGTTCAAGTGTCAAAAATCCTTCTTGAATTTGGGCCTAAGGTTTGCTGTTAAAAAAAAGAATTCATAGAACATGTAGAAGAGTAGTTGACAGGTTGTCATTTCAGATTTTGAAGATGTCATTCGAATTTTTATACCATTTTTAATGTAATTTTTTTTTATATAATTAGTACATTTTATTAGAAATGAAAATGAAATAATAGTAGGCGCATATATAGAGAAAAAAAAAATGGAATATTTAATTATGCTCTGTTTGAACAAAGCAGAGAAGCATATATAATATAAGCAACTGTGCTCTTCAGAAAAATCATATATTATGTCAATGTTATACAAGTAATACTGTACATACTTTCAAGAAGCAACATCCCACCCTATTAAATTAATTATTGAATTTCTCAGGAACTATAAAGCGGCAGTCACACTAGGCTGGTTTACAAGCCGCTGGTTGCTGCTGGCTATTAGCAGCAACAGCAAGCAGCAGCTGCTTTGGGTTCACCCTTGTCCAGTCACTGCTGGTATTAGCAGTGCAAGTCATCCAATCACTGTCTTGCAAAAACACAAACTCTTAACAACAACCAACCCAAGCAGTGGAGTTTCAACTACCACTAGTGACACTACTAGCAACAAAAAGTTCACACTAGATGGCAGCAGCAGGAAGGGAGTCACATGACCAGCTGGTAGCTGCTAAAGTTGGACATGTCCAACTTCACCAGCCACTGTTAAAATCACTAGCCCGCTGGAGAAAGCAGCTGCTATTAGCAGTTCAGACTATGCTGCTAGAGCGCTACAACCAGCCAGCAGCAACCAGCGGCTGGGAAAACAGCCTAGTGTGACTGCGGCATAAAAGTTGTAATACCAGCTGTTAATACCTGCATAAGATATTTGTATGGAGGGGGGGGGGCAGTTAATAGTATATTCTTAGGATTTCATAGGGTTCCTATATCATACATATATGTGTGTATGTTACTGTCAATCTGCAGAATCAGTCAATCTGAAGATTACCTAGGCAATATGCAAAACTGCCAAACTGCTAGTGAAACTGCAAAATTCAATACCTAAAATGTATTTTGCAGAGTCGCTAGCAGGTTTGACAGTAACATACTAACATGCATACTGTATTTAATAATTTTGGTCCTGCAGAAATATAACTTTAAAGTTTATAATATTTACAGTCAAACTCGGTTCTTATGTAATTTACTGGACCCAGAGTTTTGTTACGTTATAACCGAGTGATTTTGAAACCGAGGTTATAACGTCACAAAACTCAAAACTCAAATGCATTATAATACTTCTTTATCTTTCAGTAAACACAGTTTTCACGGCATAAATATCAAATTATATTAGAAAAAATTAACTTTAAACACAAATTTATGCTTTAAACATATTTTATCTGTCTTATTTTATTAAATGAGTAATAAATAATTGAATCAGAAATCTTCTTTTGTTTTGTGTTTAATAACCAACCAGTACAAAACACGAAGACTATAACAAAATTTCACAAAGACCAGCGAAAGCAGTAAAAGTCATAGAAAATATGTCGTTATAGCCTCGGTAAAATGACGTAATAACCAAAGAAAAAGAATATTATTTATATAGAAATTCTTTGACGTCATTTTGCCCTTATTTCCGAGTTGTCGTTATACCCGATGTCATTCTATCTTAAGTTTGACTGTATAATGAAATTATCATTGCACTACACTTAGTATGTTATATCAAGAATGTACAGTATTTCTTAATTACGGGATCTAATTGGCGTTAAGTGGTCATTTCTACTTGGAGTTTTTTTTTTTTTCTTCAAAAAAGCACATGTCCATATTTTGGTTTAACCTATTTTATTGCAGTTGTTTTAACTAGTTTTACAGAGCTGAATCGTTATCTGTCATTTTTTTTTTTACCAAAATAAATCGATATCTTCGATATTGTTTGGTAAAAAAATATTACAAACAACGGTTCAGCTCTGAAAACTAATTAAAAAAAATTGTAATAAAATAGGTTAGGCCAAAATATGGACATGTGACTTTTTTATATATAAAAAAAGCTCCTCATTTCCAGTAGGAATTGTCATCTTTCTGCAGCTACTAGCTTAGCATATACGTTCACAAAGGCAAAACCTTTTGTGTTCAGCTCTACGATTTGCCTATTTTATGCAGTCCAACAACCTAATGAAGCTTTTTTTTTTTTTGCGTAAATGTAATATGACAACAAAATTATGTTCCTATGTCTGAATATTTTAGTGGTTCTCATACCTCAAATAGGTTTTATACAAAAAATAAAATAATAGTCTCATTAAACAAGTGTGATACCTTCCTAATTTCCTAAACCCGTTTCATTCACGGTGATAAGTTTAAAAAAAAAATGTGGGAAAATATTTATGAAATACATTGTGTAGTTTTAAGTGAATTGAATCTATTTCGGATCAGTGTCAGGTCGATGCGAAACAAATGCAATTATTTCAAATAGAAAATTGATTCACACTTATCACGCTATCAGAAACAACAACAACAACAAAAATATCAAAAGAAATGTGGGCCTACGTGTTAATAGCATACATTGAAATTGTTAACTAAATTAGTGATGGAATCACAATGATTTTTTTTTCTCTATAATATCAAATTGAATTTATTCATATTTTAAAGTTTATTACTTTGTGAACTGTGTTTTTGTATGAGTAATGACTAATGAGTAATTTTTATCTTTGTTTGTGAGAGTATTGCTGGGGGGAGGGGGGAGGGTCGCCAAATTGTGGCCTCTCATAGGGCGCTATATATTACCTAAGTCCATCCTTAAATATGGTTCTACAAAAGAAAAGTATTACAGGATTGACTGTCCTTTATATGTTGTAAGGTTTTATAATATGCAGCAGCATGTTTGTGTCAGTTCTGTTTGCAAAGCTGCTCTGTTAGCCTATGTTAATAACCGGTGTGCAGGCCATGCGATCTCTGTGTCTGTTGCTTCATTGGGAGTGTCAACTTCTAACGGCAGCAGTATTTACAGAATGCAGCACGTACGTAACCCATTTAAATGTTGTCAAATGAAGCTTTAAGTAATTATTTTACCCGTTTAACTTAGTCTTACTATAAGACTTGATTTATACTTACTTCCTAGCTACTGTAAGTGGCAAAGCAGTCCTACAAAACTTTAAAAATGAAGTCGGAGCTTCAGATTTTTGCATTCAGCCAGAGCTATGAAGCCAGCTTTGAATTTTTTCAACTTTTCAAAACTTAGCAATTCAAAGCACAGATCAAGAAACAAATGCATAAATGAGGTCAGCAAGGTAACCGTACGTACTTCTTCCAGAAGGAGTAGGATTTTTTTTTGTATAACTGTTTTATAGGGTATATAAAGGTTATAAAATATATCGAAATTTGGAAATACACGTGTTTGTATGAACAAGCTAAGCTTTGCAGGGAGCTAGTTTTAGGAGCATCTATCAATGCTTGAAATTTTTTAGTAAAGTTTGAAGTATAAAGGCTGAACCACACTCTCCATTCCAGCACATACATTTACTATCATGCAAAAAATTCTTTTAATAGTACAGTATTCCATAGAACTAGGCCTACTATAGAATTGAATGAACCTATATAAGACCTAACCTATATCCTTAGGCAGCTTCAAGCAAAATCCAGAATGCATCCTGGAAAAAATACTTTCCCTTTTTGCATGAGACTGCTTTTATAGGTGTGAACGTCATTCATGCACATTCTTTCATTACATTCATTGTATTTGTTCTTTACTGAGTAAAGACATAGAATACTATTGGTTGGTTCCTGTAAACTATTTCACTGCATTATACTGCATGAACGTGCTTGGAATGATCAAGTGCAAACGCAAGGTGCTTTATTGCACTATAGTAATTTCATGTGGGTGACTGTGTGGCTCAGCCTCGACTCAGGAGTGAATAGTGATGTAACTATTTGTTGGAGCGTTCTCGAATGCACCTTGGCTGTGTGTGTGTGTGTGTGTGTGTGTGTGTGGTCTTTGCTTTTTTGTTTTATCTTTTGTTTTAGTGAACTCTTTATTTAACTTTTGTTTTAGTGCTAATGAATTTAAATAATACCACATATGTTATTATTGCCTTTACAGGCTCTTACACAGTTTGACATACATGTATATACAAGTTTAATAGGAACAAGTTACAAGTTTAACAGTCCTGTCACTCTTAGCGATGCATTTTTTTTATATCCCGTGTATCTTTTTAATTTTTAATTAAACTAATAACATGGAACAAAAATCCAAAAATAACTCCCAACATACAGAGGGATCAATTAATTCTAAATCTCTCAAACACAACAACAACAACAAACAAAATGTAATATTCTACCCAGAAATAACCGAAAACCATCACGGAAATTAAAACGAGAACAAAAATACTGTCAATTTTTTAATATTAAATATAATTAATTAAAGAAAAGCCGTCGAAATGCATTCTCATCTTTCTAACAAAAAGAAAAACTTTTTTAATAAAAAAAAAATTATAGTTGAAAGTTTTTTTTTAAAAAAAAATTTCTCTTTCTTTTCAAAAAAATACATAAAAATTGCATTATTATAGTGCAAAATAGTAAAGTATTCATTCAGAGTATATAAAAAAAGACCATTGACTCCAACAAAATTATAATAATTACAGGAAATCATTTTTTTAAATGAAAAAAAAAAAACTAGAAAAGTAGCAGGAGTTAGTTTTGGTAGACTTGGTTCACAACTAATGGATTTACAGGAAAATGTGTCAACCATCATTAATGGTTGAATGCACTTAAAAAATGTAATAAGGGGCGAAGACTTATTTAAGAAAGTGGCTCAAAATGTGGCCAGTGTATCAAAATTAGAAAACATGGCCCTCGTCAGAGAAAAAGTCATAAAATTCGTGATGATGATTCGTGATTTCTTATGATGCCACTCTTTGTGCTCCATTATGTCATGAAGGCGTGTCAGTAATATATATATATATATATATATATATATATATATATATATATATATATATATATATATATATATATACATATATATATATATATATATATATATATATATATACATATATATATATATATACTATATATTATATATATAATATCCCAGGTCTCTGTGTGTGTGTGTGTGTGTGGGGAGTAACAAAAACCATTGAAGCACGTCAGAATTTATATAAATTTGAATAAATGAACCGTTTCTTTCTTTCTCAAGGTCAACTATATGTTGAACTCTTCCTTTGGAAAATGTAGAAGGGGGGAGAGAGAGAGAAAAGTGGGAGGGGTGAGGGGAAAAGTTTGGAAAGTGTAGATGGAGAGAGAGAGAAAAGTGGGAGGGGGTGAGGGGAAAAGGTTGGAAAGTGTAGAAGGGAAGAGAGAGAGAGAAAGATAAAAGTGGGAGGGGGTGAGGGGAAAAGGTTGAAAAGTGTAGAAGGGGAGAGAGAGAGAAAAGTGGGAGGGGGTGACTGAAATTGAAATGAAAGGAGTAAAAAAAGGAAAAAACGACGCGCATGCGCACAATTGCCTGTGAATTTTGCTTCCGTCATTTATGATGGGTTACCCCACTAGTATATATATATTAAGCCAGGTCTGTGTGTGTGTGTGTGGGTGGGTGTCTGATCTAACGCTGTACAACTTCAATAAATGAACTGCTTTTTTCTCAAGGTCATCTATATGTTGCACACTCCCCATCCAAGAACCCCATGATATTAAATTGGAGAGGGGGGAAAAGGTTGGAAAGTGTAGAAAGGGGGGAGAGAGAAACGTGGAGAGGGAAAAAGTGGGAGGGGGTGACTGAAATTGAAATGAAAGGAGTAAAAAAGGAACAAACGACGCGCATGCGCACACCAGTGAAAATGAAAATCTCATTTTCTCTTTCAAATATAAAAAGGGGAGGGGATAATAGTAGCAAAATTAAACTACAGTTTATCACAGGCAATTGTGCCCAGCATTAGAATTTCTTTTGCTCAGTCCTTTTATGAACGTCATCAATTTCTAATTGGTTTGTTACTTGGTCTGACGGCATAAAATGGCAGAGGAAAAGAAATTCTAATGCTGGGCACAATTGCCTCTGAATTTGGCTTCCGTCATTTATGACGGTTACCCCACTAGTGTATATATATAATGTATATGAAAAAAATCGAAGGTAGTTTTTACGTTATATTTAACATCAAATGAGTCAATGAAGTATTGCTAGGTTACTTCACAGTAACATTATTGTTAATGATATTGAAAACCTACACAAGTCAGCCCACCATTCATTCAGTTTTGTATGTTGCTCTCATATTTCCAATAATTCATGAAACGAAAATAAACTTTTTCTATCTAATGAACAATAAACGAATTATTGATTGAATTTCATGCAATCAATTTAACATTACAATGAAATAAGAGGGTATTAAGAGACTACTTACTTTTCTGTAACCATTAAAGTTACTTCTTTTCAGTGTGAACTACAGAACTTAGTCGGGAAATTTTAAGAAAAAAAAGTCATTGGGCTTTGGTAGACTTCCTGAAAGTGGTGATCTAGCATGTATGCCAATTAAGGCTTATGGGCTTGGTGAGCTTTTCCTAAAGCCCAGGTCATGGGCCTCGTGTGACTGGTATGCTCGTGCAAAAGTTCACTTTATGCACAAGCGGCCGAGTGTCTTGTGACGTTATAACCAAGTGACGTTGTATGTGTTTTAGTCATTCAAATACAACTTATTAGTACTTAAAAAATACATACTTAAAAATATATATATACAGTATATATTTTATTGTCAACTTTATTTTACACACGTCGGGGTTACCGTACACGTTTAATTTGGGCAAAATTCTTCGCGTGCATGATAAATTGCATGAAAGGTTGAGTTTGGTAGATGTAACTTCAAGTTCACGACCAAATTGACATTTTTTTCGTGCAGTTTTTATGATGTTATAATTGCGAGAAAAAAAAAACATTAACATAATCAATCTTTTTTTTTAATTGGCGCCATTTTGACGTTATAGCCGAGTTTTCGTTATATGAGGTCGCCATAAACGAGTTTGACAATATCTTTCTATTCTGTGCCAGGGACCTTATGTGCTTCGTGTGTCTTATGAACCTAGTGAGCCGGCGGGCTTAAAACTGTACAATCCAGTAGGTTTTTTTAATTCTTTATAAATTTGTTTCTTTTTTTTTTTGTACAGTTACATTTTGATATATTTGCTAACAATGAACGGAAGATTTAAACGTGTAGCATTTACGTGTGACATATTTATTTTTAAACTAATTAGGTGGTGTCACCTTTTATACGTACTACATAATACAGTAGATTAAAAAAAACGTTGGTTTTTGAAACATACAGCATATGTAGTATGTGACACCTTTACTTCCTTTTTTATTATTAAATATATCAGCTCTGAAGAAAGCAAAACATGAAAGTAGTCTTGACTGTTTTGTCACTATCTAAAATGTAAAAAAAATACCCTCTTGATTAACTAAGCAACACATTTAACTTACACACACACACACGCAAACATTGTTCACTCTTTTTAACTTAATTCCATCCCTCCTCCTCCACACGTGAGTGTGTTACACACATTTTTTTTTTTCTCCCATGAGCAACATTTACGCCCTATTGCAAGATTAAAATTTAGTAACAAGATAACATGTTACTCTTCAGTGCCAATGACATACCGTATAGAACTTTTTTTTTTTTTTTTTTTGGAACAAGAGAAGAAAGAAGAAAAAAAAAAAATCGATTAATTTCTCCATACATCGATCACTTTTGGGCTTTTGGCTTTCTTTGAATGTGGTCACGCCTCTTTTTGAATTGAAAAAGTCATCAAATGGATTTTATGCGGATGAAAAGAGACAAAATGCAATAGAGAACTTTTTTAATGTCCTAGTTAAGAAACTAGATCAATCACTTATGAATGCACTGCACATGTTCAATTCTCATAAATAAACACATATTGTACATCATAGAAGAAAGAAAAAACACACAGCCAAATTGTACAGGTCTATCTGAATAGAATAGAATAGAACAGACAGCAGGACATAAGAGAACACACACACAACAACAACTTTTATTGGCATATAAATGTCATTTCAAGAAGTGAAAAAGTTTCCTGTCTTGTAGTCTTGTAATTTCTCTTTCTAGCTTTATACAAAAGACATTTTCCCCTCTTTGAGGAAACAATTAAGTTGCTTTCTCTGTCTGTCTGTCTCTCTTTCTTTCTCTAAATTAAGAATCCTATAAAACTACCATTAAGAGACATGCAAGCAGACTATATTTATTTATTTTCGTATTTCTATCAATGTTAAGAACACACTGACTGACTGACTAACATGTGATTGTTCTAAATAATAGAGCCATAGAATGGATTCATAAAAGCATGGTAGTCAACTTATTTTCTGGATAGCCTACAATCTTGTTGTCAGATTTCAGCATAAGAGGTGGTTCACACCATGGAGTATCCAAGTAGCAATGCAAAGATCGCTTTCTGTTGCACTTGTGCACTAGAGACCAAAATGGGCTCTGATCAATAAGGAAATCCCATCCCATCTCGTACCATCCCATGGGATGGGATGCGATGGGAGTAAACAAACATAGATGGGACAGGTGGGACTGATGGGACCCATGGAACTCATGGGATTCGTGGGACTGATGGGATCCATGGGACTGATGGGATCCGTGAGACTGATTGGACCCGTGGGACTGATGGGACTGACGGGATGGGTTGGGATGGGATGAAGCCCTAATGGGATGAGATGGGACCAAATTTTTTTGTTACTTTCGGTCTCTATTGTGCACAATAAAGTAGAAAGGCTGGCTCACCCTGTATACAGTTAACTAGACAGGAGACTGGAGTTGTTTTGAGGCGCACAAATGTCATGCAAACGTTTTTTTCAGATGATATAATTCAAATTGTTTACTTAAACTAGAATGGTAGAAGATTATGCTAAAAGTTTTTTATGGCAACATCTTAAAAATTAAACTTCGTTTATTAAGTTTTTTTTTTTTTTGGCATCAATATTTCACGAAAATTAATATCGCGTTTTTCAAATTGCTATAAAAAGTTTATTTTTAAAGATTGGTTGATTAAAAAAACGTTTTAGCAATATTACCAAACATTCTAGCTTCTATAAAAAAAACATTGAATTTTTCATAATGTTCCTCGTGAAAAAAGTTTGACTGAAAAGTTGAACACCATATATAGTATTTCAACATGGAAACACATTTAAGTCATTCAGCTACTCTTCTACTTTCTAAAACACATTTTCTTAATGTTGCCTCTGAAATGCAGAGTAACCGAGAGTTCAATTATCAGCAGTCATAATCCATCTTAATTTATGTTCAATTTTTTAAAAAAAAATGTTTACTAATTTATTTCAATTTAATTTATTTCAGAATACAAGAAAAATGAAGTAAACGAAGTTTGTCACAAGTTGTTTTTGATATCTAAACCGTATTGACCTCAAGCTGCAACAACGTCCACCAGATGTTATGCAGACAATTTAACAAACAACCAAAAATGGCATTTATGGTGACATCAAGAAGTCTGGCACTTCTAGTGTTAGCCACATTCTTCTTTCTGGCACTTTACACGTTAGCCGGAATTCCGCAACAAACACCAAAATTCATCCAAGCACCAACCATCACTTTGGATGTGGATGAAATTGTTAGTAACGTTTCGTTGGAACGGAACTGGCCCTGCCAGAAACTTTATCAAGACTTCAATGCCCCAGGTTCCAGCCGACGCCACAGCAAACCGCAAACCCTTTACCAGCCTCCATGTCCACTCGGAGACTTCGAAGAGTTTCAACATCTCATAAATACTGATATTTGCGGTAGCGACAGCGTCTACATGCTGGTGCTGGTCGGTTCGCATCCGGCAAATACTGAACTTCGCGATGTTATTCGCCAAACATGGGGCCAGCCAAATATAAATGGGTTCCCATTCCGTGTGGCCTTTACCTTTGGCCAATTGACCAACAACGACCAACAAATACAACTTGAACTTGAAAGTCAACATTACGGTGATGTACTTCAGGGTAATTTCATCGACTCTTATCGCAACGTGACCTTGCGTGACTTGATGGGTCTCAGATGGGCCTGGCAGTACTGTCGGCAGGCAAAGTTTGTAATGCACGCAGACGACGACGTCTCGATCGACATCTACGGCCTTATCGATGCTCTCGAAGGACAGTTCGGCAATACGCGAGACTTTGTCGGTTGCTTCCAGATGATGGTCAACACTCCGGTTTTACGTACCGGAAAGTATACCGTTACAAAAGCTGAACATCCGTCCGATATCTACGACCCGTACTGCCAAGGATGGATGTATATCGTAACACCACATATGGCCTATAGGCTTGATGTTGCAGCACTTAAAGTACCAACCTATTGGATGAATGATGCCTACATCACAGGTACTTTGGTCAAAGCTTTGGGACAGGTTCCCAGTGACTTAAACGTCAACTACACCATCAATGTGATAGAAATGCAGGAAGTTCAGAACTTAAATCCAAATATGCAACCTCGTTTTACCGTAGGGCCAACTGGAGCTAATGGCAACCTAACTCGCAAGTTACACGAAAACTATAGGAACTATGCCATACTTGTTGGACTTCCGAAATTAAAGTGGACCAAAAGGCAACATCGCAAAAAAACAAAGAGATTGAAACGCCTCAATTTTGCACAAAACATAACCAATGAACAAAATCTATAAAAAAACAACAACAAGAAAAATTGCCTTCATAATTCATAAATTAAAATTTAAAACAAAAATAACGTTAACATCTTTTAGAGCTATGAATTCACGTGTTTCTCTCTGTGTGTGTGTGTTTATGCGTGTTTCTATGTTTTTCATTTGTATATTTTTTTTAATGTTATTTTTTTTCTCCCTCCATCTCTTCTTCACCTGATGCCACTTTTTTTTTTTGACAGTTGTTGCGTAAAGGAGCGTTTACACCCAAGCGACATGTTTCGACACGTTACACGCTCAACCTGTCACTCAAACGTTTACACAATGGCGATAAAACTGTTTCTAGTTTTATTGTTTATTTGATAATTTAGATACGTTTCATTTGGAAATAATGGTATACGTTTCATTACATTTGTCAAGCATTTGACAAAATGTCAAAAAAAAACAACTGAAATGGTTATATACATGTCACAAAAGTGTGTTGCTTTGGTGTAAAAGCACCTCAACTTTTTATGGAACCGGTCTAAAGAGGGCGATTACACTGGCTACTATGTTTTCCGCAACATTTAGTGCAAGTCAAGAGTGTGCACTGTGCAAGAAACGTCTACAAGTGTTGCAAGATTATTTGGATAACTGCAATTTATTCAAAGACACTTTGCAATGAAAGTTGCTATAAATATTGTGAATGTGACTGCAGCTTAACGTTAGAAATATTTACAGCAACATTCAGTTCAATGTGTTTTTAAAGAATAAATAATTGCGATTGCCAATGTGACAGTATCTTTTTATGAGACAATGGTGCAATATTTTACTACAGCAATTTAACTCATCATTTCTTGCAGTAAATTTTGTGTGAAAATGTATCTTTGCTGTAAATACAGTATTATCAATGCGACCGCAGCTTAAAATTGGGATCACATTAGGAATATTTACAGCAAGATTAACTTGAAAAGCATTCTTAAATAAATTGCAATTGCCAGTGCGATAAATCCTTGTGCAAAGCATTGTTGCAAAATTTACGGCAATATTTGACTCGAATTTTTTTTTTTTGTAGAAAATGTTGCATAATCATGCAATTTTGCAAATGTGACCGCAGCTTAAAGATGGGAGTGTGTGATTGCAGTGTGTTCATTGCAATTTGTTCTTGAATAAATTGCAATTGCCAATGTGATGAAATCTTTCTGCAAAGGTTTGGATGCTAAGTTGCGCGACACTAGTATGTGGCCTTGTCGAGATACATTCACTAGACTTTGTAGAGACAATGTTCCGAAAGTTTTCAAGACTTTTGCGAGACAAACTTCTCATATCTTTTGAATCTCGCTCGAAACGGAAAATATGTTACCATGTTGCGCAACAGAATTTAGGTATGGACGCGTGATAATATACATGTCGTATCCATTTGGTTTAATTGTCCAATTATACGAAATGTATGTCCATTTCACGAAATATTCGTATAATGTACAATAAAACCAAATGGATGCGACATATACTCACAAAGTCTGCAATCTCGACAGACTACAGTCTTAATACATTGTCGCGTGACTTTATATCCAAGTGTGTACTATAGGCTTGAGGCATTGGGAAAGATTTTCCTGCAACATTTGACTCCTTTCTCGTAGTCAATTTTGCACGAAAATGTGACTTTGCTGTATACATTGTCAAGTGTAACCGCAGCTTAAAATTGGGATCACATTGGCAATTATTTCCAGCAACATTCATTGCAATCAATATGTTCTTGAATACATTGCAATTATCGTTGTGTAAAGCATTGTGTTAAGATTTACTACGTGCAACATTTGATTCATTTGTTGCAGTAAATCTTGCATGAAAATAACAATTAAAACGTTGACGAAACAAATTCAAAATTTGTTATAAACATCATGACCATTATTTTCATGATTGATGTCTTTGAAAATAAACTTTTATGTCAGTTTTTTTTTAAATGCTGCTTAATTATTTTTATTTGTTTTTACAAATCCGATATTGGCCCTTTTGTTTTGTTTGTTTGTTTCCAAAGTGCCATCAAATGTTTATTTTCAAACGCATCAACACGAAAATTGTAGCTCTCTGGTAATATTTATTTACTATTTGATGGAACAGACTAATCGTATGTCACTTAGGTGACCTACACTTCAGAACTTTTTATATCAGTGATTAGGTGGAGTTATGTTAAATTACGTTTGTTGATGGGGGTCTGGAGGGCGCGTAGCCCCCCAGAATGTAAAAACGTCTAGGTCACCTAGTAACTTACGATTAGTCTGTCCCCTATTTGATTTTCCTAACAAACTGAATTTTTTTTTTTACACTTTTCACTTAAAAATAACTGGTCACAATATTCAACTATAATCTGAGATCTAATATTTTTTTTTTGATGAATTTTTTTTGTTGCCATTTCTTAAATTAAGGTCACAATTTTACAACTTTTGTTTTTACTCAAAATAAGTAATCTCATGAATTTCATTGTTTTTTAATTGATGTTCTATTCGTAAGTTTGAAATAAATAAAAACAATAATACGATGCAGAAATTCGAAATTCTAATTTCAAATGTAATATTCGTGTTATAACTTTATAAAGTGTAATTTATAATAAGGTCTAGGGTTCACACCATGAAGTTAACGTAACTTCGCTCTCTTTTGTGCACGTGCTTTGTTTAATTGTACCAACCGAACTAAGTATTTCAATGGCTGCAAGTCTGCATATTGGACTAATTACCGTAAGTACATAAAACCTTATGGTGTGCACCAGCCTTTTAATATACATGTATTATGTACACTGTTATCTAATTGGTATAATTTGGCCATCATCATCAGCATATTACACATACTGGATTGGGCCAGGATAGCTCTTTGAATAAGAAAATCGCCTTAAAAATCACTAAAAGTTAACTGTTATTTCTATGGCTACACGGAGGAACAACCTTCATTTTCTAACAGGTGATACGCTATTTTACTAAGGTAAAAGGAATTATTTATGCTTTTTGCAATTCAAAAAGACCGTTTAGAGTAAGTATAGTGTGCCAGGTGGTCTGCAGACAGGACCATAAACAAAAAAATATTTTTACACTGCAGTTGTTATAACGGAAGTTAAAAAAAAACAGATTTATAGTCTATTATTGTCAACAATATGAACCTTGACACACAGACCACTTTTGGTGTTCAACAACCATGACTGCAAAATGACGTTGCAGGTGGTTGAGTTGTGGTCACAAATTCACGATGTACTTTTTATGAAAAAAATCGAAGTAGTCGGTTTTGACGACAATCCTATGTAATTTTGCCGTCGAAATCGACCAACGCTAACAGTGCATGCAAAGCAAGGAAACGCAATGCAAAAAAACGTTCGCTTGACGTTTTTGCATGAAAATTTTACAAAAACATCTATGGCGACTGCAGTTTCGCTGTCTGGTGGAACAAAAGCAAAATAAATGTCTGTAGAGCCACCTTAAAAACAATTTGTTTTATTAATTAAATTTACATAGTTTCTTCTACACCATATTTTCTTCCCAAGAATAACCTAAAAAAATGTGACAGCCTTTTAAATTTCTGAGATGATTAATGTAAAAAGAGATTAATTACATTAATTTAGCCTTATTTATTGGCGACTAGAATAAAAAAAATGTCAAATCATGTTTGTTGCTTTTTTTTACTTGATACATTAAATTAAATTTGAATGTTCTTAATTACACCTAAACCCTAATTGTAATTGTGATAAAATTTTCTACAGTTAGATTATTCTATAACGGGAGCTGGCCTCACTGTGGTTGTCAAAGCTTCTATATGAATTTCTATGATGTGTTTTATATGCAGTCACATTGTTGTAGCCATATAAAATAATACTTCATAACAACAACAACAAAAAAACGCAGGATATTCTCATTGTTGCAAAAAAAAATTAATTGCGTTTTGGTGGAATATAAAAGACTTCTTCCAGTCATTTGTCCTTTCTGCTAAATGGCACAGACACCATTAATGCTTTATTACGTTTGAGTGTCTGGTCGCATTAGGTGTCAATCGATCACCGAAACAGGTGGTGTTTTTTTACACATATGAGCACAGCACAGTGCCATTATGTCCTTTTAATTTATTATTTGTGTGTGTATGTGCACTGGGCATTTGTTTTAGTTGTTTCTACAATCAACAGCAATTACAAATATTACAAAAAAACAGCAGAACCCATGGAAATGTCACCATTCTGCTGTCATGATCGACTCTGGAAGTGCTCGTTATTAATACAAGTTATATTTTAATAGTTATGTGACAAAAGTTCGAATCAAAATTATACTCTTAAGAGTATAGTTGAATGGGACTGTTGGGTGCAATACATTTCCAGATAGGTCTGCAAGACATAAATGTCTTCATTTCCTGTGTGCAAATTGCGCCTCAAAAATTAAACCGATTCACTGTGCAAATTTGAAAATTTATTGCAAATGCACCGGAAGAGCGAGAATGGAAACTGTTGGGTGCAATATATATTCCCAGTTATGTTTGCAAGACATGAATGTCTTCCATTCCTGTATGCTATTCCTGTGACAGGGAAAAAAATGGACTAAAGCATTCATACGATTCTCATCGACATCCAATGGCCTCCCAGAGCCCATAATGTCATTAATGTCGAAATTGCCCTTCTCGAAGCGTGCAAGACATTTCTGGACTGTTCTTTTGGCAATAGTCTCTCATCCGTAGATGGCACAAATGTTTCCGATGGGCTCTGAAGCTTTTGGGCTTTGATTAAACTTATAAAGAAGAAGAAGGTGTCAGAAATGTTTGCTTTTGTCAACGTGACACCTGAAACTGAAAATGTTTCGCAATTACTTTCGAATGGAAATATTTCAACAAAAAGAGATATCAAATTATATATAATATTGCCACCACAGGCAAATTTTGTCAGGGCAAAACTGTCATTGGTTGAACACGGTTTAAACTTATGTACGAACCCTATAATTACGGCTTTCAAATAACTATAAGGAAGAGTTCCTTTTTAAATAAGCATGTACGGTATTGTTACATTTGTTTCGTAAAGTGCTTGTACACTAATGTGTCTTCAAATGCACCCATTGTAATTTGTTATAACAGTTTGTCTAAATGACAACCATTTGAAATTGAAAGAAAGCTCAAGTGTTACTGACTTCTATTAAACGGAATTGCAGCAAAACTGCTCATTAAAAATGAATGCTTGTCAGTTTTTTTTTAATAAAAAATAACTAAACAAGGTTCTTCATGATTCACGTTTGGTCACCCCCCCTATTCTAGACACTAAGGCTGGTTTCACACAGACGACTTTGTGGCGCCACATAAGTAGTCGAAATTTAGCAGACGACTGATTAGTAATTACATAGGAGGTGTTCACACGAGCCAAATATTGTTTTCAGTGGTGGTCCGTGTGAAGTAATTGAGCCGCATTAACCACTTTGTTTTGCCGAAAACAGTGGTCGTTTTTACATAGGATGTGTTTAGACGGGCCACAAGAGGCGACCACCACATGTTTCTAAGTAGTGGTCAAGGTCCTACTAAGTGGCTTCCACCGAGTAGTGAAGCATGTGGTGTCTACCAACCACTTTTTGGCACCACAATGTAGCGCCACAAAGTTATTCGCAGGGAGCCAGCCTTAGATTGTGTCATAAATAAATTAACAGAACGTTTTAATTGGCAGAAAATTGGCTTAATAATTAATTACTATCAATTGTTTATAAAACATCATGATTGACTCATCTCTCGAGATTGGATTTACTCAATATACAATATTTAAGAAGAGTGTATGATGATTAAAATGATTGAGACAAACTATACCATGTAATTACACTATTATATCCGGAAATTATACTAAAATGCCTTTCATTTTTTAAGAAATGACATAATAATCGTGAATAGAAAGTTATACAATGAAACTTACGAGATTTTCCCATTAACTTATAAAATACACAATACTTTATTTTTTTTTTTTACAAATTCGGGTTATGCACAAAGAAAAAGATTATCAAAAGCAAACTTGAATTTCATCTTAAACCCTCTGAACAGGGCTACAAAAAAAAGAAACACAGAGGAGTGTTTTAAAGAGTAAATGCATCTTGAACTCTGATTATTCTTTCTTTCAAGTGCAAAATGAAGAGAAACTTGAATGTAATTTACAAACTAGAAGGGTAGCTCAATCACTTAAGGATATTTTCATATCGACATCTTTCAAAATAAGCTTTTTATGCGAGTTTTAAAAAAAGACCCAACTTTAAGCAGCTGACCACTTAGTAGACGTATTTTAATACCTGATAGTGATTAGTTACCCTTCTAGTTTCAAAAACACTTTTTAGTTTCGTTTAAAATTGCTACTGGAATTGCTCATTCCTCTTAATCCAATAACAAGACTTTTTTTGGTTTGAAACCTTGCTCAGAGTGTTAATGTTTAAATTTCAAGTGCTAAATTTTACTCTTGAATTTGAGCCTTTTTAATTACAATTACCAATTGTGTGAACTGATGTATTACAATTTGTGTTTGTACCTGTATGCCGTATTAATATTAGATTAGATTAATCTACATATCTTTTTCAACGTTATCTCATATATTGAAAATAAAAATTAATATTTCAATTTCAATTTGTTTAAATTTACTAAAAAAGGGGGGATTTTACATTTTACAGCAGTCAACCAAGCAACCGTCGAAAAACGAATATATGACGTCACAGATACCCATTAATTTCTTCCAATTAAATATAAAGTATACTTTAAGGCTAATTAATATTAATTATTAATGAGAGAAATGGCTTATATGATTTATGCATAGAACTAAATCTACCCATTGTTTCATTATATTTGCACATTTTTTTCCACATTTGGTTTGGTGTCATTTTTTGTTGTTGTCATTTTTTTGGTTATAATATCCTTATCCTCATTATTTCATTGCATTTCACTACCCAATGTTTTTTGGAAAAAGGTGCATTTTCATTTATTATCAAATAATTATTCAAATTTCAAATTTTTTTTTAAATTAAATTCTATACAAACTGTGGTTTGCAACATCGTACAAAATGGATTTGAGCAATTTTAAATTATAATACGTATTTCTTCCAGTACTAGAATTATACTTCATTGTATTTAGTTGTTTCAGATATGGGAAGTTATTAAACTACTAATTAATTTTTACTTTGTGTGTTGAATAATTTAATGGCAATTCCAACTATACTTTCGAAAAGTACTGTAGTTAAAAATAGTGAAATTTCCATTTTCAGTAAATAACTACTGTATTTGTTTAAATAACAGAGCTCTATAACTACTAAAATATTACACAATTTAATTTAAAATCTAAGTTTTTAGTAGGGAATCAAATCTCAGAAGATTTCTTGGACCCGATCACGACCGGGATTTTATGTGTCAATCCCGGGATCTTCTGGATTGCGGTTTTCCTCACTTGGTGTACCAGTGTGTAAAAGGCCTGCTCAAATGGCTTTTTTGTGTCCAGAATGTGACGCTGCTTCCCTGATTACCGTTAGTTAATGTTTAACATACGTATTGCCATGGAAACCACACCTGTTCATGTTTTAATAGAAAAGTTACTAAATCATGCAGAACAAACTTCAAATAGGAGCCCGACTACAATAAATATAATGGAGGAACACTGCTCTTTACGTTTACTGATTGCTTGTATACCTAGCAGCCTAGAGGTGGTTTGTATGCGCGCTTTGAGCTTCAAATTTGAGCTTTTGAGCTGCGTGAAAAACACGTACAGTGCGTGCATTTTCATAAATTCATAGTGGGAGTCGGAATTCAGCTGTGCACTTGTACATGCACTCTCTTTCCCCATATATTTTCTTATGTAGAAGTGCGCTGCTGTGTCAACATTCAGTGTGCACGTGTAGCATGACTCCACATTCCACAATCACACTTGTTATATTTTTTTTTATCATCTTTTACAATGCATATTATAAATATGTATCAAGTTTCTAGTGTAAGACTGTTGGGATACAGTCACTCCTCATCACTGTCAACAGTTTACATTTATTAGTAATGTTGTAATTAAAACATTTTGAAATATATTATTTTTTATTTTTACTAAGCTAGCATATAACATGGAAACAAATAAATATCTGTAAACCTATAACCTTGACTCCTTGACCACAATACAGTACACAATTTTATTTATTCAACTTGAAAGCACTACAGTTGCCTCTTGATAGCAAATTCAATAACATCATGTGATTTGAAATGATCGGTTCAATGATTTTAGAGACAAGTAAAAATATAAAAAAAAAGCGAAATACGACCACCCAATGACAACAAGTCATTCAAACAAATAATAAACTCTGCTCTTGAGTTGTCTGATAACATACAGTATAATCAATGTTACAGTAAATATCCAAATTAGTAGAGGTTTGAGTTAAGTTGTGCATGATTTACTAAGGCTAGGTTTCGCTAGTGACTAAGGCTCGCATTCTTAACGATTGCTAAGTCAAAGCTAATGCTAAGCGCATCAACTTTTGATAGAAAGTTTCATGTAAAAGCTGATGAGTTCAGCACTTGCTTTGGCTTAGCAATCATTAAGAACACGACCCTATAAGACCTAGTTCTCACGAATTTGTATACTAATATGCCATTCCACACATCCCTTTCTCAACTAAATCAAAGCAGACAATGTAATGCATGATATAGAATAGAGTTTTGTGTGAAAAACTTTGATTCGCATGTTTTCACATTAATTTTTCACTTTCAACGCTTGCGTGTTACCGGTACTCCATCTTGAATTTGTAAACAAGGTCTATTTATGGTATAAGCATGCATACAATTCAAACTGCACGTATAACCAGGTTTAAAACAACAACTAACGGTGTTCATTTTTTACTAGTGCCGCAACTAGAGCCTGTAGCCCACTGTAGCCCAGAGACTACATTACTGTGAACGCCCCTTACCTCCCCAAAGGCTACTCACACAAATTTGAGTCGTTTGTATAGTGTGAATAAATGTGAATTTTTAGGCTTGCAAGTGAATTAGCTTAAAATCAAAAACTACTCTATTCTCTTTAGTAGGCATTGCTTATAGCAGTGAAACAACTTTTTGTAAATTTTGAAAATTGCACGATGGGTTTACTAGTGTGAATAATTTGTGCCCTTACATGAAAACTTCTAAATTAATGTGCAATAAGGAAAAAATAAGCTTTTTATGTAATTTTGAAATTGTCTGTAAAAAGTTTATTTTCAAAGTTATCAACATGAAAATATTTTTAAGTGATTGAGCTACCATAGTTAGTACAGTTTTTAAAACACATTGAAAGTTTCTCTTCATTTTCCCCCTGAAAACTTTCATGATTGAGTCCCAAGCTTGTGAGCCCCTGTGTGAGCAGGGGTGGATCTACATTAGGGCTAATTGGCTTGAGCCCAGAGCCTCAAATTTTAAGGGGGCCCCAAGACACAATGCAAAGTATCGTGTAGTTGTTAAAAGAGAGATATTAGCCTGAAAATAATAACTACAATATCTTAAAAATTAAAACAGCATATTTTTCTATTACAAACAGCATTTATAAATTTTATTAACACTTTTTTTAAAAAAAAAAGAGCCCCAGAAAGGCCTTAAAGTCCAGCCCCCCCCCCCCCAAAGCTAAATCTGCTCCTGAACATGAGTGTGAATTTTGAGATTTAAGCTTGAGTTTTAAAACAGAATAATCAGAGTTCGAAAATCAGCTAGCTATACTATAAACCATCTTAAATACTGACTTCGAGTAATTTGTTTTTTTTTTTGTCGTTTTTAGTGGACTTACACTGAAACATAACATGACCAAAACACGTGTTATTAGCAATACTTTTTTTTTTAACAAATATTAAAAATCGGCCCGTAAAATGTTATTAATGTTTGTTATCAATATTTGTTGATGACATTTGCTAAAAGTCTCAATAAGTGCTTTCATAATTTGTTAGTTTTTTCCATTAACATGTGGCTAATATTCTTGCTAACTTTGTTATTAGCACAATGTTGATAAGAAATACAAGCAAAAAAAAAATTGTTAGTTACAAATGGGTACAAAATTAACATTTTGCTACTAACAATGTTTTTGCTGTTTCTACTGGCATAAATCCACCTTTAAACATTCAGGAAAAAAAGAAAAAATATGAGTGCCCACTCTCGCCCAAACCCAACCAGCCGCGTTCCCACACACTGTCAGCCACTACTGTCCCGATCGTATGCCACTGTACCCAACCCACTGCCTGCCAAGTCACAAGAGACAGGAGGTACATGACCCATCCGTGGGTCATCTCTTACGCCCTCTCGTACGGAGCTGCCTCCTGATATGAACTGGTGCCTGGAAACCCCTATCAGGACTTTCCAAACTATGTTCATACTACCAGATAACAGCGACGTAGTTATTATATGATATCTCCGCAAGATGGTGAAGTGCTAGCTGCGGAATACGGACAGTACGACCGGAACCTCTGTGTCAGTCACGGTGTAATAGCCTAGTGTACCACGACCGCGACAACAGCTAGTAGATATTCGGTTGCGGCGGTTTTACCCGCATTCCTCTTGGATTTTCACGATACCGGAACGCAGTCGATAGTATCGCTACTCTTCCCCGAATACGCTTGCACAAAGTGTAGAAATCTGACAGCATGGGGGCTGGTCTCGAACTCACGCATCTCCTCCATCACCTGCTCAACAGCTGCAGAGATAATACCTCTACGCCACGCAGGCACTCAGAAAAAAAAATGGTTGTAAGAACTATATGTGCTCTACTTTTAATATTGGATAGGGTTGCAAACAAATACTAGCAATAAGAGCGCCATACCCCGCAAGTGCCACTGTAGTGTAGTGTGCTGAGGCATGATCTTCTTGTTGTGATAACACTAATAATTCGCTAGTTCGAACCTCGTACCTCCCTGTTAAGTTTTTCTTCTTTTCATATGAATATATAATTTAGTTGGTTTACATACAATGTTTTGTTTTTTAAATAGAATTATAATTTCTATAAAATTACTTTTTTTTTTAAATAGAACACTGCTTTTAAATTGAATTTGTTTTTGAAGTGTGATTATTTATTTTTTTAATAATTATGTTTTTTTACAATCACATTAATTAAATACAGTTTAATTAACTAAAATAGAATTTTAAAACTTAAAAATATAGTTTGTAATTTTTTTTTCATTTTACAATCTAATTAGCATTAAATGTACATAAATTTTAGATGTTAATGTTAACTAAATACTGAGATTAATAAAATTCTTATTAAATATTTATAGAAAATATTAACATAAATGACTGTGATTTGTATACCGTGTGTACAGGGCTTAGAGTTCTTTTTGACTGATTTCTCGCATTTACTGTAATATACACATCCACATTTCAAACATTCAATGTCAATATTTTTGTTTAGCAAATAAACCTGTACTGAATTTATCTTCATTCGTACGTAATAGCCCCACAGCACACAAACAATACTATTTACAACACAATGTTCAATGCTAACCACCCTTCAGTGCTTTATTATTATTTTTTATTATTACTGTATTATTATTATTATTATCAATTTAGCATTCAGTCAAATGATTTCTATTCATGATGTTTGTTAATTATTATCAACTACTGAAGAAAAAAAAAAAGGAATCACAAGACCCAATATACAATTTAAATGGATAACCAACTTGGAACGCCCCCTTTTACAGTTTGAAATCTTATGCTCTGACCATAGCCTCCTTATATAGAGCTATAACGAGGCTATGCTCTGGCAAACTATATCCTGAATAAGTGAGAAGAAAAACTTAAAAGAAAATGTTTAAAGCTGATGTTACACGTAGCAACAGTCAAGCAACAATACTAGTTGTAGCAACAGTAGTTTCCCCATTTGTTGCTAGCAACACCTATGATACATGTAGCAACTCTCATGAAACTTATTACTTCAAATCTTAACTCATTCTTGAGTCTTGAAAGCAACAACCAATGAAACAATGAGGTTGTAGAGACAAAGATGGTGTTCTGCCCTTTCTGCTGACCACATCTTTTTTTGTGTGTTGGTAGACGTTTATTTTGTTTCTTCTTCCTCTTCTTCATCAGTTCAAACAGCCATGTGATTATACAAACCATTTTTATTGGCTGTTGGATGAAACGGTTGCTTGAAAATTCGGTTGCTTTCAGTTTGTGAGCAACAATTGGGTTTGTTGCTGCTGTGACAGACGTTTCAACTTTCACAAAACAATAGAGCAAAACGCCTAAGTTGCTATTAAGTAGCTTAATTGTTGCTACGTGTAGCATCGGCTTAAGGTTTCTTCCCTCCTGATGGCGCGCCTCAGCGCCTGTGTAGTCAGGAGGTGGATCGCCCCCAGTTTTAAGAAAATTTATATTTTTCAAAGAAACCGTTTTTCAGGAGAAACATTAACATTAACATTTAAAGAGAAACATTTAAAAACTAGATTAGCTGGCTATATAATGTTAAAAAATGTTCATGATGACATCTTTAAAAATAAGCGTTTTATGACAGTTTGAAAAAGGTTAAAATAGTTTGTCATGAAAGGTCAATGGAAAAAGTTTAAAACGGGTAAATTTTCAAACTGCTATAAAATGTTTATTTTTTAAGATATTGCCATGTTTAGCATAATCTTTTACCATTCTAGTTTTGAAAACAATCTGATTTTTTTTTTTTTTTCATAATGTTGTTTCTAAAAAACATTTGCTTGACGTTTTTGCGTCCAAATTTTACAAAAAACGTCTATGGAGCACATTTTAACCAATGCAATGGTGAAATCCAGTTTGAGTGGAGACGGTGCAGATGATGGCACCATTTAACATCAAGGATTCGAGACAGGCATTTAAGCACAGTAGGTTTCAGTCGTTTGCCCCGCCTTTTATGAGCGTTAATGCGTCATACCAAATATCAACCAATTAAAAATTGAAAAGGGCAGGGCATGTGACGTCAGACCAAATATAAAACCAATTAGAAGTTGCTGTTCTTCATAAAAGGGCGGTGCAAACGACTGTATGTTGTGCTTAAATGCCCGTGGATTTTTTAAACTATCGATAGTTCGCAAAACTATCGATAGAACTATCGATTGCTAAACCACTCGATAGTTTGACTATAGAGTAGTCGACTATCGCGATAGTATTCCTATTCATATCGCTATCGGAACATCACTACTTTTCCCTTCTCACTTAAGAGCCTAGATCCACGTCCATCTTGTTGTTTTGAGCAGACGACAACGTGACAAATGAGTGTTCTTATATGGTGTTACTAAAACTGCAAGAAATCGCTTCACAATCGCTCAATTAAAATACAGTAAAGCGCAAAATGCAATAAAAAGTATTGTTCTTCACGTGCTCGATTTATATCATTTTTGAAAAGGTCCTTCTATTTTTAAACAACGTTCAAAGTCGTTCGTTTTTTCAACCCCATGTTAAATCCCTTAGGATCAAAAACCGTCCCACAAACATTTGAAAAACTCTCGTTAAAACTGATTTAGAACAATAACAAAATAATTAGCATATACATTCATGTATTGGCTTCACGATGTTTCCTTTTTATAAATTTTGAAAAGGTCCTTCTATTTTTTAATAACGTTTAAAATCGTACGTTTTTAAATTCCATGTTAAGTCCCGTAGGACTAAAACACCGTCCAACAAAAGTTAAGAGAATTCTGATTAAAAATGATTTAGAGCAATCAGAAAAATTAGCACGTACTTACATGTGTTTATTGCCTTCAGGATTATTCCTTTTTCTAAATTTTAAAAGGGCTTTCTATTTTTAAATAACATTCAAAATCTTACGTTTTTTAACTCCATGTTAAGTCCCATAGGAGCAAAAAACCGTCCCACAAACATTTGAAGAACTCCCATTAAAAACGACTTAGAACAATCACATAAAAATTAGCACGTGCATTAATCTATTGGCTTCATGATATTTCCTTTTTATAAGATTAGCACGCGAAATTATTTTTCAATTAATGATTATGTGACTTCGAACCGGGAGAAAAAACGTTAAAAAACCGTTTTTCAACCAACAACGATCGCAGCGCCTACATTCGGAGAAATTTTGAACTAAACGATGTATCTAGCCTCTTAATAATGTTCTAGTTGGCCAGAGCAAGCATTAAAACACACCAAATTTTCTCTTTCTCTTTCTACCTATCTCTTTCCCTATCTCTCTTTCTCTTTCTATCTCTTTCCCTATCTTTCTCTCTATTGTATCTCTAGACTCCTACGTCATAATCATTAATCATTATTTAAAGGAAGCTGCCAAGATTAAAGTGGGTCAATACATAAAGGTCAAAGTTGGCTGTCTTTTTTTTTTTCTTTCTGACTTTATCGATTTATTCGAAATTTTACATTTAAAAAAAATGTAGTTATTTCAGCTTATTTATTTTTTTAATCTTAAGCATGTAAAGTATATATAAATATACTGTAATGCTCAAGATTGAAAAATACTGAACTGAAATTGAAATAGGAAATCAATTCAGATTTTTTTATATTAAAAAAAATGCTTTCCAATTTGCCACTAGGGTTAAACATAAAAAGCAGCCATTACCACAGAAATGGTTCCTCAGAGCCCTACAACACTCTGGGTACTTCTTGTGGTTGGATTTTTGCTTCACATTGTCTATAGGCGCCAATTAATGTTTATCCCATGCATTAATCCGGAACCGAATCCTAATGCAGAGTCCCCTTCCTTGTTAGACTTAAATTATTAAAATAAAAAACCATTGTTTTTATTCGCCTAAATCAGCCGCTAAATAAGACACCATTATATAATCTAAAAAAACAACAGGGCAACAAATAAAAGAGTTGTCAACGGTTCGGAACCGGTTCGCCAGTTACTGCAACTAATAGAAACGGTTCGCCAGTATAGGTCGAACTGATAAGAACTGGTTCCGAACCGAGTAGATTCGGTTCGGTTCTATCTTATGCCACCTGCAAATCTGCTAATGCATATTGGTAACTGGTTCGGACCAGTTTGTTGATTTTGACAAACCGGTTCAAACGCATTAGCAGATTTGCGCATAATCTGCTGCGCATAATCTGCTAATGCATTTTGGGAACCGGTTCGTCAAAATCGACGAACTGATTAGAATCGGTTTCCAAAAAATCGCGCACCGCGAACCGATTAAACCAGTTCCGAACCGAGTAGAAACGGTTTGGTTATACCAGTTGACACCTCTAAGTCAACAAAAAATAAATTAAATTAAATTAAAAAAAAAAAAACATTAACTTTTCTTTCTCAGATTTTAATGAAGATAAAATTAGATATTTTACTTTTTCATTCTTTAGGTTGTTAAATTATGCCAATTAAAGTTGTTTACATTAAAATTAATTTCATATTCTGCACATTTAATGTTACATTTTAATTAATACCATAAGCTTCTACACTTGTTTTTACATTATTTTAGTGAACCACTGGGCTCACTGGATCAATAAGATCTGAGACACAATGGTTCGCAAGTTACTTGGTTCAAGTGGTTAAAGAGTAATATAAATATATATCTCTTAAATGCGAATAAATCCTTTAACCCTGTGACTATTATGGTGTTTTCCCTATTTATTAATAATTTTAAACAAAAATAAACTGTAAAATGTAAAAAATACACAATAAGACAAACTGGTAAAAGCAATTTAAAAGTATAAATTTCAAATACATACAAACATGAAAGTCAAAATATTTTTTTTTGCAAATGTAAAACAAATAAGATTATATTTAAGATTTTTTTCAATAATTATCTTTTATTACAAAAATTAATAATACTATTAAGACATTCTAATTTTATATTATAGTTATATATTAGTAAATAGGCAAATAAATAATTTTTGGAAGATGTTTTGTTATATAATGTATATCCCTGTACTACTTTATACTAAAGTAACTAAAGGCAAACTACACATTGAGGGCATTGTCATATTGCTTAGAAGAAGAAAAAAATGGAGAATTGTAAATTGAGTAATGTGGCACCATCTAGTGGTCAAACGAAATATGTCTACTGTAGAAGCCAAAGAGGTTGGAATTAAGGAGAGACAAGATCACGTGACAATAGTGAAGCCAAAAATTTGAGTGGGAGGAAAATAGTCGCCATCTTCTGCAGACCCACCACTATGTCTATGCTAGTAGTTTGCATATGAATCAAATATGATTTTGCATTTGACATTTGTTTTTAAAGTATTTGTTAGAAGTAATAATTATTTTTTTTCATTAAAAAATACCTATTTGCCGTATTTGGGTAGCCATATTTAGTTTAAAAAGGTTCTGGAATCATATTTCAGAGGTATATGTTATATACGTGATTAAGAGCCTAGGTACACCGCCATCTTGTTGTTTTGAGCAGACGACAACGAGACAAATGAGTGTTCTTATATGGTGTTACTAAAACTGCAAGAAATCGCCTCACAATAGCTCAATTCAAATACAGTAAAGCGCAAAATGCAATAAAAAGTATTGTTCTTCACGTGCTCGATTTATATCATTTTTGAAAAGGTCCTTCTATTTTTAAACAACGTTCAAAGTCGTTCGTTTTTTCAACCCCATGTTAAATCCCATAGGATCAAAAACCGTCCCACAAACATTTGAAAAACTCTCGTTAAAACTGATTTAGAACAATAACAAAATAATTAGCACATACATTCATGTATTGGCTTCACGATGTTTCCTTTTTATAAATTGTGAGAAGGTCCTTCTATTTTTTAATAACGTTTAAAATCGTACGTTTTTAAACTCCATGTTAAGTCCCATAGGAGCAAAACACCGTCCAACAAAAGTTAAGAGAATTCTGATTAAAAATGATTTAGAGCAATCAGAAAAATTAGCACGTACTTACATGTGTTTATTGCATTCAGGATTATTCCTTTTTCTAAATTTTAACTCCATGTTAAGTCCCATAGGAGCAAAAAACCGTCACCAGAACATTTGAAGAACTCCCGTTAAAAACAACTCAGAACAATAACAAAATAATTATTACGTGCACTAATCTACTGGCTTCACAATGTTTTCTTTTTAAAGGTTTCTTTTAAGGTTAGCACGCGAAATTATTTTTCTATTAATTATTATGTGACTTCGAACTGGGAGAAAAAACGTTAAAAAACCGTTTTTCAATCAACAACGATCGCAGCGCCTACATTCGGAGAAATTTTGAACTAAACGATGTATCTAGCCTCTTAAGATGTTTTATGAACAGCTGATTTTCAAACTCATGATTAATTATTCTGTCTTGCAGAAGAGAAAAACTAGAAAGTGTTTTAGAAACTAGAAGTGTAGTTCAATCATTTTAAGGTGTCGTCATGTTAATATGCTTCAAAATAAACTTTTTATGGGGTCGGTATAAAACGTGGAGTTCAGAAGTATCGGAATTTCCTATGTGATATACAAGAGGATTCCATAGGTGATTAGGTTTAAATCGAGATTTAAATTAAATGATTCTTTTTTATTAAAAATCAAATTAATAATTTTAATTATAAATTTAATAAACAATTGAAATAGCACATTTCATAAAATGGTTGCTTTAGATTCTAAAATATGTATAAATATTTTTTCATAATGTTATTTTATAAATAAACTTCATAATAGTTTGAAAATGACAACATTGTGTTTGTTTTGCACAGAAGAGTAATGTGATGGGTATTGTGTTCTAAATTATAAAATGTACCTTTAATATAATACAATATGTAGATTTCCAACAAAAAAAATGCATTAATGTTGTCATACATATAATATCTTTTTTGTTTTATTTAATGTAAATAAAGTTTTCTTTAAGAAATAAAGAAAATAATGTGGTAGTTCTAACATGAAACTTAATATAAAACGTCTTTCTATGTCTTAACAATATGGCCAATAATATGGCCCTGTATTTCGATCACCAAAACTTGACTTCACTCAAGAACATGAGTGGAAGTAGCAAATATTGTCTCCCCTACGTCCCTCGTAAGAAGCCCAAGATAAACCTTACAAATAAATTTCAAAAACTGGTATCTACAAAAGCGCTCATGCAAAGGTCTACCAGTGCATCAATTAATTGTTACTATTTACAATGAAAATTAAAAATATTGTTAAACATTTTCATGCAGGGTTTTTCACCACTAGTACCAAATAACAATTTTCATTTTCTCTGTCTGATATTTCCAGATTTTCCAGCATATTTCGGTGCATTTTTTCAGGGCCAGCCCTGGACTCTTTGGTGCCCCAGGCTAATTATATTTTGGCGCCCCTCCCATGGGTACCATATACAGTATATCTGTTTACAATTGGAGGGGAGGGGGGGGGGCTGGGCACTGACATCTAGTGGTAACTCAGCAAACTTGGAAATTCAAAAATAAATGCACGAAGCAAACATATGCGTTGCCCTCAACTTAGGAAAGAACTTTAACTTCTAGGCAGCCCGGTAGCTTTTATCAGAGCGGTATTATTTACATTATTCAGTTATTAACAGTAACGTATTAAGTTGAAAAATAGCAGTTCACATGGTCTGTGTAAATATAATTTTTTTTCTTCTTAAAAAATGTATATATCAGGGTTGTTAACAATCATGATATTTAAATAAAACATTTTTGATTATTTTTAAAATGAACATTTTTCAAATAAAAAAAAATGAAATTTTATTTACTTTTCATATAATAAACACCAATTGTGTACAATTACAATGTGCACATTTAATAAACACTAACAGCATTATAAACCTTAAAAACCTTAAACTAATGAAATGAATTGAATGGAATTGAATTTCAGAACTTTCTTCTGTGAAATTTCAAATTTGTATATAAGTGATTTAAATTATGATTTAAATTGAGCAACCTTGTGGAAACGCATAAAAATTCAAGAACTTAAAATTCGAAAAAAGGGTTAAAAAAACAAGTCTATAAACTTGGTTTTTTTAAAAAAAAAACAGCAAAAGTTGAAAAATATTTAAATGTTCTAAAAGCTCTAAAAATTCCTGAGGAGTGCTCAATTGGCCCCAGAAGTCACAAAAACACAAGGATTCAAACATTTTTAAATTCGAATAAATGGGTAGGCCCAATCTGTGATTTATTTGTCTATGGGTCGGCGTTCAGAGAACAATGATTTGTTTTCACACAGAAAGTGCATTTTTCGGTTACTGGATGGCAGCGTGTGCACCACAGATTGATAATAAGCACCCAGTCTTCTTCTTCTTCTTCTTCTTGGTTTGTGTACTGTGAATATACAGTGTAAGCTACAAACGTGTAACTGAAATTTAACTAATAAATATTCCAACCAGAAATGATAATGGCAAAAAAAAAACCATTTTATGCTTTTTGCATTACAAAAAAAAATGCTGATTATATTTACATTGCATGTAATAGACTAATAATGGTATCTTCTTAACTATCGTCATTTTATTTTCCAAAATTTTAATAATTATTTTTATGGAAAGGAATTTTAAGAGGCTAGATACATCGTTTAATTCGAAATTTCTCCGAATGTAGGCGCTGCGATCGTTGTTGATTGAAAAACGGTTTTTTAACGTTTTTTCTCCCGGTTCGAAGTCACATAATAATTAATAGAAAAATAATTTCGCGTGCTAATCTTATAAAAAGAAAACATTGTGAAGCCAATACATTAATGTACGTGCTAATTTTTGTGTGATTGTTTTAAGTCGTTTTAACGGGAGTTCTTCAAATGTTTGGGAGACGGGTTTTTGGTCCTATGGGAATTAGCATGGAGTTAAAAAACGTAAGATTTGAAATGTTATTTAAAAATAGAAAGCCCTTTTAAAATTTAGAAAAAGGAATAATCCTGAAGGCAATAAACACGTGTAAGTACGTGCTAATGTTTTTTGGTTGTTCTAAATCATTTTAATGGGAGTTCTTCTAACGTTTGTGGGACGGTGTTTTGCTCCTATGGGACTTAACATGGAGTTAAAAAAACGTACTATTTTAAACGTTATTAAAAAATAGAAGAACCTTTTCAAAATTTATAAAAAGGAAACATCGTGAAGCCAATACATGAATGTATGTGCTAATTATTTTGTTATTGTTCTAAATCAGTTTTAACGAGAGTTTTTCAAATGTGTGTGGGACGGTTTTTGATCCTATGGGATTTAACATGGGGTTGAAAAAACGAACGACTTTGAACGTTGTTTAAAAATAGAAGGACCTTTTCAAAATTTATATAAATCGAGCACGTGAAGAACAATACTTTTTATTGCATTTTGCGCTTTACTGTATTTGAATTGAGCGATTGTGAGGCGATTTCTTTCAGTTTTAGTAACACCATATAAGAACACTCATTTGTCTCGTTGTCGTCTGCTCAAAACAACAAGATGGCGGTGTACCTAGGCTCTTAACAGTAATGATCAGAACCCAAACCAGTTAAGAAATTTTTTTTAAAAAAAATGTTTTAAAAATTGAATAAACTACAAGTTTAAAAAAATGTTTAAAATTGCAAATTAGTGTTTTTAAATAATATAAAACATATGCTTTTCAAACTTATTTCGTGTTTAAATACTTTTTCTTGGCAAAAATGTTTTAATATTTTTTTTTCTCCTTTAAAAGTGCTTCAATACGCCTTTTATACCAACAATAACGGGCGTCACTGGAAAACCTTTTCCTAAGTTCAGGACTCATCTATTGTCTACTTTGAGAAGACAATCAAATCATGGGCGCCCACAGGATGGGGGCAATGGGGGCATTTGCTCTACCCTAGATTTGATATTATTTATTTACTAGTGGGATAACCCGTCATAAATGACGGGGACACAAATCTAGTTTAATTATGTTACTAAAATTATTTAACTATTTTATTCAAAGACTTCATTATAAATGACATTTTGTGTGAATGTCCGGTTGTCATGAAGTAATTTGCCTTGACCACTTCCATTTTGTATAAGCACCTTAATATTGTTTGGGTTCTAGGATCGGGAGAGCGCAACATAAAGTTGTCCATGAGAAAAAACTGGTTCATGACGGGAGCAAAATTCACAGGCAATTGTGCCCAGCATTAGAAAATTGAAATGAAATGAAAGAAGTAAAAAAAGGAACAAACGCATGCGCACACCAGAGAAAATGAAAAACTCATTTTATCCTTCAAATATAAAAAGGGGAGGGGATAATAGTAGTAAATTAAACTACAGTTTATCACAGGCAATTGTGCCCAGCATTAGAATTTCTTTTGCTCCGCCCTTTTATGAACGTCATCAATTTCTAATTGGTTTGTTACTTGGTCTGACGCCATAAAAGGGCGGAGGAAAAGAAATTCTAATGCTGGGCACAATTGCCTGTGAATTTCGCTCCCGTCGTTTATGACGGGTTACCCCACTAGTACATATATAATTATGATAATTATGAATTTTGTTCGGCATGATTAAATTATTATTCACAATCGCCTATACCTCGTCCTAAGGTCATTATTTTCAAGTCCCAACCTTACACTACATCATCACACACTACATAGTAAATAACTTGGTTATGTTTATTGAAATATGAGTAAGTTTTGCCCCCCTCCCAATAGAAAATTCTGCAGGCGCCCATTAAGGGGATGCATAATGAATACGTTCCCTTATGCTGAAATTTACTTTTTCGTTGCATTAACTAATAAAGTTGACAACGGAAGAAAAATATAAACATATAAAAGCCGATTCCGACTGCGTGCATGCATAACAGAGTAGAAAGGTCCGCCACACCCCGAGTACCCCTCCTCCTCCTCCTCCAAAAGAAAATCCCCTAACCAAGTGACTCCCTGTGGTCCACAGTTTTAAAACACCCCCATATGCTTACTAATTGCAACATAATTTCCAATTTTGTCAAATTTGTAAAACCAATACATTTTCACAAAAAACTAATAGTCAAGCTATATGAAATGAATGAAACACACACACATCATGTGACAAAATATAATAATTTCAAGAGACCCCTGGTAACTCGACCCCCGTCATTCGTTCTAGAAAAGCTAACCAATGAGAATAGAGAAAGCTGAGCTACGTAATGGAACAAACCAACCAATAAGAATGAATCCCAGGGCTCCATTTGAAAACACATGGACACAAGTCTGATGTTTATCATCAGCTGTGATCGTAAACACATTTTTTCTTCTTCTTCTCTCTCTCTCTCTCTCTCTCTCTCTCTCTCTCTCTCTCTCTCTCTCTCTCTCTCTCTCCATTCAATAGCTGAGCTTTTTGCAACAACGGATGCAATCAAAACCTAGTCTCCGTTTTCCTTTTTTTCTCTTTGTCGTCGTCGGCATCTTCTTCGCTTCAAATCGAAAAACTCCTAATACATGCGCATGCACATGTATATTTTTTAAAAAAAGAAAACTAAGTCCATATAAATTTGAAGAAATTAATATTTTAAGCTAAAAAAAATTCGTAATTTGTTTAGCTTCCTAATATATATATTATTACAGCTAAATTACTTCACATAAAAGTGAAAAATATTAATTAATTGTTGTTCTTTTTTGCTTCAAAAGAACAAATGTTGCGTGGTTGGTTGCTTCATAAATTATTGATCGTAACACCGAATTTTGCAACATATAACACATTATAACCGAAAAAAAAAGCCATTCAAGAAAGACAAGAGTTTCCAAACGGAAGCAAATAAAACTTCATCTCTCTGATTCCTTTTTTTTTGTTTGTTTGTTTGTTAAATACTTCAAAAGTCGGTGCAACTTTTGTTTGTTTTTTCTTTTGTTTGTTTTATTAAAAATACATAAGTAAGCTTTTTAAGTCAGCAACATAAAAAATATAATAATAAGAAGAACGATGTCATTCATGAGAAAAGAAACTTTCAACGTGGACCGCATCATTGCACAATTGTTAGCGGCAAGAAAACTTCCAAGGAAACAGGTAAGAAAACAAAATAAAACTCATTCAATCATATGTTCCATTGAAATCGTCATTCATTCAACTTGTAATCCCCGTACGCAGGCAATCACACAATGCATCAAAGGTACAGGGTGTTCCTAAAGTCATGCCTCACAGGAAACTTATTACATTTTTATTTATTATTTATTATATATTTTATGTTCCAATTATCAATTTATTATATTTTTTATTTATTATATATGTTTCCGTTCCATATCAATTTATCATAATAACAAATTAAATGATCGAATTGGCAGCCATTTTCTTCTAAATACTTTTTACTCGGTATGACTCGGTATGACTTAGTTACAGTGTCTACGTATTACGATTAATTGGAACCAAAAAAAAAAAAATGAAGTCCGCGATGAATCGAATTCGGAATCTGGGATCAAATTATTAAGTGGGCTAAACTGAACCTGATTAATTAATGGCAACAAGCCCGTAGATTTGTGAACTTAATAAACTTATTTAGCTTTGGAGGCCTGATTTGACTTTTTATGAGCTTCATAGGTTTGGTGAGCCTAATGGCATTTTAACTGTCTTGGGCCTAATATACTTGGCCCGGGTTCAGACTTTAAATTTGCAAAAGTTTCTAGTCTTAGTCTTATTCTCTACTAGTACATAGTGGCAATGCTGTTGTACTAACAGTCATTTCCTTTCCGTCACGGAGCATAATCACAGTTAACTTTTCAGTTGTTTTCTTTTTAAAGCCGAAAAACGATTATGCAAATAAAAATTCAGAAATGTACAAAATTGTTTTTAAAAATTGCGTGGCTTATGCAAATAGAATATAAACCAAAAAATGCTAAGTATGCAACAAAAAAAACTGCACAAAATGTAGAAATCGAAACAATAGGATTGAAAAAAATCCTTTATAAAAAATTGTTTGCGACCAACAAAAGTTTATTTTAAACAAATTAGTGGAATTATGCAACTGGACATTACAGTATTATTATTATGCAATTTGAGTATTTACTACTGTAGCAGCATGCCTGTCATGTGTCATCTGTCATAAGTGCAATGTTGCAATTTGTCTTACCTAGAAAGAACATGTGCTTTATGTTTGCACGTGATATCACAGTGACACGTACTATAATTGTATATCTGATTAAACGTCACACCTTGTGTTGCATTTTTTTTGTATAGATGACATCATAAACTACGACATTCATTTTGTGCCATGTTACTTAACACATGCTATATTTCTGTAAGGGATGTCATAAGACACATACTATAATTTTGTATGTGACATCAAAAATGGTGACATTCTGTGGCATGGGATGTCATAACACATGATGTATTGTTGTATATTATTATTATTATTATTATCATCATAAGCACCCACATCTATCTCTCTTTCTGGAACACTCTGACATGAAACCCTTTGGTGTTATGTTGGCGGTAACTGCATTATACCTTTACCCCACTAGATGGCGGTTGCAATCCCACTACCTCTCTGATGTCGAATCCTCTGATGTTGTGTCAGTAGTAACCGTTATGTAGTTAGATTTCGGTTGCAATTTCACTAGTGCTCTGACGTTGTGTCCGTGGTAACTATTATAACCTTTCACCGCTAGATGGTGGTATGCATCTGTTATATAATATCTAAACATATAATTATTTACAGGCAATTTTCACAGGCAATTGTGCGCATGCGCGTCGTTTTTTCCTTTTTTACTCCTTTCATTTCAATTTCAGTTTCCCTCCTCCCACTTTTCCCCCCTCCACGTTTCTCTGTCTCCCCCTTCTACACTTTCCAACCTTCCCCCGGTCATATAGTTGACCTTGAGAAAAAAAGCGGTTCATTTATTCATTTAAATTTATATAAATTCCGACGCGCTTCAAGGTTTTTTGTGACACACACACAGCCACAGACCTGGCTTAATATATACATTATATATATATATATATATATATATATATATATATATATATATATATATATATATATATATATATTATATATATATATATATATATATATATATTATATATATATATATATATATATATAATAATGATGTTAGGCCCCCATTGTTTGATTTGACATTAAAACATACTGTTTTTGTTACAAGTTATTAGACAATACAGTCAAACTAGAGATGGCAACGGGTAGAACCCGAACAGTTTATACTCGGTTCAGAACTGGTTTAATCGGTTCGCGACTTTTTTGGAAACGGGTTCTGATCAATTCATCTATTTTATATGACCTGGTTCGACCCGCTTCCCAATATACATTAGCAGATTTGCACAGCGCATTAGTAAGAGGTGGCAAAGGGTAAAATTGAACCAAATATACGCGGTGATCCGTACCAGTTCTTATCAGTCCGACCTATACCAGCGAACCGGTTCTATCATTTCCAGTAATTGGCGAACCGGTTGTACCGGTTCCGAACCGAAGTCAAACTCGGTTATAGCGGCATTTAAAGAACTGATAGTTTTGTGACGTTATAACCGAGTGACGTCGTAACCACGTTTACTTATATAGGAATTCTTTTTAACTGGCGTCATTTTGATGTTATAGCCGATCTGTCCGTTATATTGGATGTCGCTATAACCGAGTTGGACTGTATTATGCGTTATGTTTGAGGCGTTTTATATCGGAATGTGTTCCCCCTTTTCTTTATTATGGTTGATTACATCAACATCAAACTCAAACTCACTCATCGCCTTCCATCACCACTCTCCCTTTTTTCTCTCTCTAGATTTAAAGAAAAAATATTTTTTTAAAAAAAAAACAGGACAAATACAATAAAATCAACTATCAGCACTAAAGTTATTTCTTCTAAAAGCACTAAATTTGTTATTCAATTCCCACACGTTAGTGTGTACAGATTTATAAGTGTTATAACACCCACAAAGAAAAAAAAAACGAATAAAATAGTTTCCAAAAAAAAAAAAAAAATCAAACAAAGTGTCCTAAAGTGAGTTGTGATAAAAGAGACGAATTCAGGTCAAACCACCAAAAGTCATTTCTTCAACACAAATGTATATCCATTCCTTTCTCAATTGTTGGTCAGTTAAAACTCAAAACGATGGGCACTGTGTGTTGCCGGGGGAGAGGGGGACAGGGAGAGGGGAAGGCGACAGTTTCAAAAATCAAACTGACCGAATGCCCTACATAATTTTTAAATATTACAGAGACCAAGAGTTCATTCAGCAGAGAGTAAGTAACGACGAGCATTGAACACTCTACGCTATTTCCCATATGATCGAATTATGGCGTTCCCTTGTGAGGTGACGTGTGTCACAGCAGCAGAGAGAAGATTTATTCAAAACTTAGCAAACTTACAAAATAATATGGGTCAAATCATAATTTTTTTTATTAATATAATTTATATAATTTATAGTGAACAATTTGATAGAATAGCCCCGCCCCCATATAGTAGTTTTAATTTTAAAAGTAAATTTTTAAAGCAGTTTAAAAACTGTAACTGCCTCTCGAACTCTTCTTAATATTATGTGTTTCAGGTGCAAAATGAAGATAAACTTGAATGTGTTTTAGAAACTAGAAAGGAAGGTAAAACACATAAATGTACTTTCATGTTGATATATTGCAAAATAAGCTTTTTATGTCAGTTTGAAAATGGTACAACCAGAGGCGTGCTGGCCATTGGGCAGCTCTGGCAAATGCCAGAAGGGCCGGCATTCAATTGGGCCGTTTTTTTTTTCAAAAAATATTTTCAATCCAGTATAAAATGTAAAAAAGTGGGTTATTTGTCTCCATACAACTGTGACACAATGACAACAATTACCCGCCTACACAGTTACTATGTGAAACAAGTGTTCTCAATGTATTGAATCTGCATGGGGTCAGAGGAAATAATTGATAATTTAGCTGAAACAAGTGCATTAATTACTACAAACCTTTCTTATTCCGTAAAAAATGGTTTATAAAATAAATAATTCAAATGAATGACATTTGCTGTTGCAGATTTGTTTAAAGATGAATTAAGAAAATGTGGGCTGGTATGTATAGCTTCAAAATACCAGGGCCAGATTATTTTCCCAGCACGCCTCTATAGGTCCAACTTTAAACAGATGACGCTTAGCACACATAATTTTTGTGTAATGTTTTCGTAAAATATTTTCTACGGATATCCCTAATAGATATCCACAACAATGGATATTCATAATTAAAATTATTGCTATCCATAACTGATTTGTGGATATTAATAATTCAATTCTGAACAGAGAAAATTCGAAAATGTTTACCATGAGTGACCCCATTCTGAACAGACAGGCCTTTGCATGTGACACTGTGCCTTTACTCGATCCAATTATGATTCGACTAACGATGATTTAGTCATCAAAAAGATTTTTAACAACATATCTCTATCGTTAAGCGAGGTATGACAGTGTATACTTATAAATTCTCTCCCTAGACATCCATGCGAATGTGTGTCATATGTGTGGGGATGCACTCTTGGTTGCGTGCGTGACCGTGTGTTGTGATGAACGTTTAACACGGATCATGTTTTTCAAATTACATTTGGTGGCCTACATCTCGAAATGTCACTTTTCATGGAATCATGGACATTCTTCAAAAAAACAAACATCTTTTGTTATAAAATGCAATATGACAGTCTTTACAGCACCTCTTTCCTTTTTTTTTTTCCTTGATGTATTCTTCAAAAACAAAAGACACAATACTTTGACTACACAAAAACAAATTAAATTACAGAAAGAAAAACAGGGTTGAAATTATTTTTTGAATACAGTTGAGAAGAAGTGCCTACCTCTTTTTCATACAAGTTCTAACTACAAACACAACATACACACACACACAGACACATCAGAATAAAATTGGTTTTGTTGATAACGTTTTCATGTTGCCGTAAACATTTTTCGATTACCATTTAAGATGGCAAACTTTATACATCCTTTTAGCTACACCTTTAAAATTCTTCTCAGCAACTAACCTACTTAAAAGCATTTTAAGTTAAAAGTTGTGAATGTATTGTAAATCGACAAATAGCATATATCCAGTATTCCTCAGCATATCTAAAGACCTAATACCTACAGTAAGTGCAATAAAAAAAACCCTGACAAAATATGGCTAAGATACTTATTGAAATCATAATTCTAGTATTCTACAGACGTTTTAGTATTGTTAGAAACTAAAATATATTAAAACCATTCTTATAAGTTAGAAATTTAAACAATGAACATAGTGCAATGAACCATACTAGAAAGAGCACAACCACGCAAGAATGAACATAACCACAGTGAAGAGAACACATTGTCATCAGACTCATCACACTGGAGAGTGATTACAACGACAATGAAAAAAAAAAAAAAAACAGAACATAATAACACTAGAAAGAACACAGTCACCCTGGGCCGATTACAATTACACTGAAGAAAACACATCACTAGAAAGAGTAGTCACTCAAGAGAGATTACAATAAATGATTACACTCAAAAGTACATTAAATTAATGATAAATAACCTCAATATAAACAAACATACACATTAGAAAAAAACAAAAAACATACTAGAAAGAGTCCAACTATAAAAACTAAAAAAGCATAACCACACTAGAGAAAATACAATCAACACTACTACACTAGTAAGAACGGAACCACACGTTAGAGAACACAACAATACTAGAAAGAGTAGAATCATGATAGAAAAAAGCATAACCACAATGAAAAGAACAAACCCACACTAGAAAAAAAACCACAACCATACTAGAAAGAGCACAACCATACTAGAAAAAGCACAACCATACTAGAAAAAGCAAAACCATACTAGAAAAAGCAAAACCATACTAGAAAAAGCAAAACCATACTAGAAAAAGCAAAACCATACTAGAAAAAGCAAAACCATACTAGAAAGAGCACTACCGTACTAGAAAAAGCCCAACCATACAAGAAAAAGCCCAACCATACAAGAAAAAGCCCAACCATACAAGAAAAAGCCCAACCATACAAGAAAAAGCCCAACCATACTACAAAAAGAGCAAACATACTACAAAAAGCCCAAACATACTAGAAAAAGCACAACCATACTACAAAAAGCCCAACCATACTAGAAAAAGCCAAACCAAATTAGAAACCGCCAAACCATACTAGAAAACGCCAAACCATACTAGAAAACGCCAAACCATACTAGAAAAAGCCCAACCATCTCTACTAGGGAAAAACACAATCACACTAGTAAGAACGCAACCACACATTAGCGAGCACATTAATACTAGAAAGAGCAAACCATACTATAAAGAGTACAATCACATTTGAAAGAAAGAACACATAAGTATAACACAGCCACAATTGGAGAAAAAAAAATCACAACCAGACTAGAAAAGTCATAACGACACCAAAATTTGACACACGCACACCTAGAAGAAGGACACCGGACACACTGCAAAAAACAAAAACAAAAAACACTAAACCCCACCTCCATACACACCATAAAGAAACACTAAAAAACAATTAAACAATGAAGAAGTACACACCAAACAGACATGATTAAAATAAAAGTCACGAGTCACTAATTAGCCATTCAGCCATATCATGAATCATTTTTCAATACCTAGTATTTAGATGAGACACGGTATGAAATACGACGACGTGTGAAAACTTAAGAAATCTAAAAAGTAGGTTAATCAATTTACATTAAGCACATTATTGAAAGAAAGAAGTTTGCACATTTTTAATATACAGTATAAGCCCCAAGCATCATCGCTCATCTATATGTATAACAATTTATTTTCTTCTTTACTTTGTCTCCAGTTAAGTTCTCTTTAAGAAAGAGAGAGAGAGAAAAAAAGAGGATCGATTCACATACATGTATCTGTAAATTGCCTTAATTAAATTTGATAGCAAAACGTGTAACAACGAAATGTGGGTCAATGGTCTGTAAATGTATAAAGAAGAACCCATTTTCCATACAAGACGTAAAAACAAGTTACAACCGTTACATATACCGTAATTAATACTTTAGTTTTACACTTGTACTTTTTTTTTTGTGTGCAATAAAAAGAAATCTACAGCAATTTGTTAAGTGGAGAACAATTTCCATTCTTGGTTACTACCCCGTACTACTTAAAGACAAAATTGCAAGGATATTTGTTTAGCCACGAACTTCTCAAATGCATTTCCATTTTTTTTTTGGGCGGGGGGAATAATAAGTAACTTACCAGTAACAATTGTATTGTTATTAGTTATTACTAGGGATGGGACATTCGAATCTATGAATCTCGCGAATCTTGAAAAGTATTCGAGATTCGAAAACTCGAATCTTCGCGCTTTTTTATTGTCTTTCAAATCTTTCGAATCCTCAACTAAAAAAACCTGTTAAGAGCCTAGGTACACCGCCATCTTGTTGTTTTGAGCAGACGACAACGAGACAAATGAGTGTTCTTATATGGTGTTACTAAAACTGAAAGAAATCGCCTCACAATCGCTCAATTCAAATACAGTAAAGCGCAAAATGCAATAAAAAGTATTGTTCTTCACGTGCTCGATTTATATAATTTTTGAAAAGGTCCTTCTATTTTTAAACAAGGTTCAAAGTCGTTCGTTTTTTTAACTCCATGTTAAATCCCATTGGCCCCAAAACCGTCCCACAAACATTTGAAAAACTCTCGTTAAAAACGATTTAGAACAATAACAAAATAATTAGCACATACATTCATATATTGGCTTCACGATGTTTCCTTTATATAAATTTTAAAAAGGTCCTTCTATTTTTTAATAACGTTTAAAATAGTACGTTTTTTAACTCCATGTTAAGTCCCATAGGAGCAAAACACCGTCCCACAAACGTTAGAAGAACTCCCATTAAAATGATTTAGAACAACCAAAAAAAATTAGCACGTACTTACACGTGTTTATTGCTTTCAGGATTATTCCTTTTTCTAAATTTTAAAAGGGCTTTCTATTTTTAAATAACATTTAAAATCTCACGTTTTTTTAACTCCATGTTAAGTCCCATAGGAGCAAAAAACCGTCACCCAAACATTTGAAGAACTCCCGTTAAAACGACTAAGAACAATCACACAAAAATTAGCACGTGCATTAATCTATTGGCTTCACCATGTTTTCTTTTTATAAGATTAGCACGCGAAATTATTTTTCTATTAATTATTATGTGACTTCGAACCGGGAGAAAAAACGTTAAAAAACCGTTTTTCAATCAACAACGATCGCAGCGCCTACATTCGGAGAAATTTCGAATTAAACGATGTATCTAGCCTCTTAAAACTTTGGTAAAATTAGTTTTAACTCCATTGACGTCCCCCCCCCTGGCGATTGTTGCAATTTCAGATCACAAATGGATCACCTTGTGGCGACCCTGAGTGCAATACTTGTTTTTTTATTATTTATAATTTAATATTTAATCTAATTTCATTTATTTGTATCTTCTTAATGAATAATATAGGATTCTTATATAAAGGATTCGAGAGATTCGAGAACCTTTTAGGATTCGGATTCGAGACAATTTAGGATTCGTCCCATCTCTAGTTTTTATGGTCCTCTGAAGTCTATTGGGCCCTCCTGAGTTCATTTCAGTGCTTTTCAGTAAATGACTGAAGTAATTTTATAGTCAAAATTAAAAGCAATAAGAGAAAATTGCAAATTTTAAAGCAAATAAGTAAAACTAAAAAATTTATGCAAATAAGTAAAACTAAAAAATTTATGCAAATTTCCAAACATTATGTAATTTATGCATTTATATTTTGGGTTAAACTGATAAAACTTAGTATATGGTATGAAATTATACCCCAAAAGGGTTAAAAATGTCATTATGCGTTTTGTGACTTTTATGCAACTTTTGAATTCAATTATTACTTAAGTAAACAGCGTGTTAGATGCAAAAATAATGTAAGCTTATGTAATTGCAGCTTATAAAAAGTATCACCTTAAGTAACTACAGCTTTTGGTCATATAACAATGGATACTCAAACAAGTTGCTTGCCTCCTTTCAAGCTTCCTTTTTCTCCTTTAAAACTTCGCCATATATGAGGCGCTAATCATGCAAAAACAAGCCAAGTTATTTATTAGCGTATTATAATTTAAATTTTTGTATTGAAATATTGACGTAAACAACCCCTCATTCAACAAAAAATTTATTTAAACTACCTCAAAAAAGCTGAATAACTAAATAACATTAACTTTACACTTGAAGGCAATTGAAGGATGGTGTAATACATGGCAACTTCAGTTGAATGAGGGGAAGTGTAGTGTTATGAGGCTAACTCGGAGTGGAAATCCAATCGTCTTCAATTATAGTAGGAATGACAGTATTCTTCAGAGTGTCAAGTGTTATACTGTAAGTACTTGGGAGTTACAGTGACAGATAACCTTTCTTGGAAAAAACACATTGATGGTGTTACTGGGAAAGCTCTACAAATGCTTCGTTTTAGTCATATGACATTGGGCACCTGCTCAGCACAAGTTAAAACTATTGCCTATCAAGCATTGGTTCGGCCTCATCTTGAGTATTGCTGCAGTGTATGGAATCCTCACTCTGTCAAAATGGTTCATGGTAAGGTAGCTAGGCTTGTTTGTGGCAGGCACAAATTTACACAGGCATTTAGAAATCGGGAAGAACTTCACTTGGCTCCGCCCTTTTTATGATGACTGGCAACTTCTAATTGATTTGTTGTGTGGTTCAACGTTGAAAAGGGCGAAGCATGTGATGTTAGACTACATAACCAACTAATTAGAAGTTGTGTTCGTCATAACAAGGGCGGAGCCAACTGAAGTTCTTCCTCTAAATGCCTGTCAAATTTACAGATAGTGTCACTGAGATGCTGTCAAAGCTGTCAGCTCCAAACTATGCCATTATAACACTGACAGCATCTCAGTGCCACAATGGCACAGTTTAGCACATTACAGGGTTGAGTTAAGTTTGAAATTGTTTGGAAAAATTACACGTGGTGATTGTCCTAAACCACAGTTCAGTGATATTCATAAAGCACTACACATGGCCAGGGCTAACCACTCTAGAAAAATTAGGGAGATTTTTGCAAGGACAGATTCATATTATTGGTCTTTTTTCCTAGAGTTATAAGACAATGGATCTCTCTTCCTGAGGAAGTGGTGAATGGAGATAATTTTGTTTTGTGGGATTGACAATTGTATATTCATTTTGTTTTTTTATATATGTGCATGTAAATGTGCTTGACAATGCTTAATGCTGCATGTGGACTTTTATGTCCCTCTACCATAGGCCTATTTGGCTGCTAGCAGAGTACTAATTGTAATTGTGTAAAATGCAAATTTAAGCTAACAACTTAACAAAAAATAGCTTTCCCTTTATATTAAATCTACGTGACTTTTGTCAAAAATGTGGACGAATTTTTTAAAATGTTCATAGTAAAACAGTTCTAAGGAATGACAGGCGCAACATTTTCAATTTTCAAAATTAAGAAACACTTCAAATCAGGTTTCACATAATATTTTTACGAGTTCGCCTTTAAGAAAACACTTATAAAAAAAAAGCCCTGATACTTTTTCAACAAATAACTTCCAAGTTTTCTATACAACAAAATACCGCCTTAATATTCAAGCACGTCGTCAGATAATTAGCTCTTTAGCTATATAATTTATGGTCATTGAAGTCAAAATTCTGTGCAAAGTTTAACGCGCTGCTTCATCATCATAACTTGCATTAAATCTTCTACTCAAGAGGCCAATGGTTGGCAATGTCATGCATTTTAGCCGAAAAGTTCTCCTCAGAACCCCCTTCACACTCCACTCCCTATAACCCCCCTCCCCAACAACAATTCAAGCCAAGATCTAAAAAAAAAAGAATTAGTTTAAGCTTAAAGAGAGAGAGAGAGAGAGTATAGAGTTATATAGCTTTAAAGGTTACAAAAGGGACGGTTATTGAACCAAAGTTACTGTATATAATGTACACACCCTTAGAATAGGGTTTCTGTTTCTCTAATCAAACGTCAAATAGCTGTAATCCTCGACCAGTGAATCTCCACTGAAATAACACAAGAGACAGAGGAGTCACATTTGCTAGACCGGAATTGAAATAACCTATTCTCGTTATATATTTTCAAACACAAATCCCCCCACCAGAAAAGAAGAGAGCGAGAAAAACAAAATCGATGCTAAAAAAAAAAGATTCCGGAAGTAAAAACTATTATCTCAATTTCATCAAATGTAATAAAAGAAAATCAGATTTTCATTTATTCATTTAAGACTACTTATAAGTAAACAAACGTCACTAGAATTATTGTGGATAAGCTGCGTTTAGAAAAAAAAAATTAAATTATAAAGGAAAACTTAAAAATGTTTTTTTTTCTTCTTCTAGAAACTAGAAGAGTAATTAAATGACTTAAGATGGTTTATAAACAGTTCATTTTCGAACTCTGATTATTCCGTCCTTCAGGATCAAAATGAAGAAAAACTACAAAATGTTTTACAAACTAGAAGGGTAGTTATACCGATATGAAAATATATTTCATTGATTTGTTTCCTTTTCTAGTTTCTATAGCATTAAGCCAAGAATGAAATTTTTCACTCTTAATATCCACTTGAACCATTTGACTAGCATTCCAAGATAGAAAAAAAAACATTGTTTTATTGAATACCCCCCTTTTAACAGGCCTTTTTTATGATGAAATATTATACTGAGATTTCAAGTTGAAGTTCAAATGTCAAATTTCCGGCTAGAATTTCAGTCTTAAATAAAATCAATTTTATTATAAAGATGCTTCTAAAACGCAGATTATATAAACCAAACTTTGTTTAATTTTAATAAATTTTCCATTTATTTTATAATTGTTTAAAACAAAATAAAACTTTAACTTTGAAATATTTCTTTAAATTTTAAATAAAATTTCTTAAAAAAAATGGTAGCCAAAATTAAAAATTAGATTAAAATATTCTCATGAATATAAAAAATCATTTTAAAAAAATCAAGTGATTTCATTCAACACCATTATGGAATCAATATTTTTGTAATGTTTGCAATTAAATTCTGGTCATTGACCTACAACAACAATGACAATAGACCAACATGCAATTCTGAACCTAACGCGTCACTAAGTTGTTGAAAGACTCCTCCACACATTCATTTTTCAAAAAAAAAAAAAATTTAAAAAAAAGATATTGAAATATGTGGCAAACCGAACGAAATAGTAGACAGAATATACTTTTGTCAGGCAGAGAGTTATTTGTGTCAACTTCCGTTTTGCCAAAAGACTCTCTAGGCACCATACTTGAATAGATCAATAGAAGAATGAAAAAAAAAGCAGAAATAGGACACCAAAAAAAAATCAAATAGAAGCTTCAATCAAATATCTAAACCCCATATGAATACATGTGTATATCTTAGCACCCAACACCAAATAAAACACTTTCATTAAATTAAACAAATTTGATGCAAGTGATTTGATAGCTAAAAGAATTTTAGAAATGATGATACAATAACCTTGTTTTAAGACCGTAACTTTAGCCTAGAATGGACAAAGTACTACTTTTGCTTCTAGCCTTGTCAATTCTAGACACTAACCAGGTTTTTAAGCTGAAAACCCATTTTTATGGTTGTCCTAATCATGATGTCAATTATGATTTGTCCTGCTTTCAAAACTAACATTTTTAAAAATGTTATAAAAAGTTCATTTTTCAAATATATTATCGTAAGAACACGCCGTAATCCCCTTTTCTAGTTTTTAACATTTTCAATTTAATTTTAGAAATCTTTTCTAAAGTGAAAAATACGCAAAAACTAGTAGTAATGACTATCTTCAGAAAGCTGAACATCGTGCCCCTTTAAAATGGCAATCACTGCTAACACGATATTAGAAAGATTTCAAATACACTGAATTCTCATGTCTATTTTTTTCCCTCCAGACAGCCACGTCACGTCACGTACATATATGTTAATCCGCGTTCACACCATGAAATAATGCAACAAAAATTCAGCTACCCATGTACATTTTACAAATCCAACTACCAATCAAAGTGAATATATTCTTCAGTGTTTGCATTCGGTGCAAGCGAAATAGAAAGTCACCTTAAATTGCTTTTGTATTACTTCTTGGTGCGAACCACCCAGAACTCTCAGTACTAAGGATTTTCTTCTATATAAAGTTACTCCGATCTACATGATGATCGAAAATGTGACAAAAAAAAAGAACGCCCATCTGTTTAATTGCCACTAGTGAACTCCCATTGCGTGAAATCTGCCTTCGTAACCTTTCTTTTCCACACCATTTCCCTCTCCAGCCTCATCCTCCTCTATTCTAGCCCTATATATCACCGCCATCTTGTTACAGACACAAACTTTTTAATAAAATGGATTTTATAGTAAAATATCCAAAACCAGTTTCTTTTACTACAAGCATGTTGGATGATTTGGTAAAAACTCTAAACTAATTTTTAATTCTAACGTTATCAAACTTAAGTTAGTTTTAAAGTGTAAACCGTCTCTCAAACTCTGATTATTCTTCTGTCATTCAGCTGCGAAATAAAGAGAAGTTTGAAAGTTTTTTTTTAGAAACTAGAAAAGTAGCTTAATCACTTTAAGAGTATTTTCATACTGATATCAGCCAAAATAAGCTTTTATGTGAGTTTAAAAATGACCCAACTATAAACCGATTACATTTTCAAATATTTGAAAGATATTAACATGGAAATACCCTTAAAGAAACCACCATTACCTCCAGAAATTTCTTGTCAAAATATTGTCAAGAATTAGTCAACGATTACCAAAGATATTTCTGGAGGTAATGGTGGTCTCTTTAAGTGTTTGAGCTATCCTTCTAGTTTTTAAAACACATTCTGTTTTTTTTTAAAGTTGCTTTTTGCTTTTTTATTTCTATTTCTATTTTCTGCTGGTTTTTCAGCACGTGTGATTCTTCCCTAATCAAGAGTTCGAAAATCAACTGTTCCTCAAGCATCTTAACGAGTTTCAAACTGTAGGTACTTACAACAGACAGCTACAACTCAAAAGAGTTATTAAAATCTATTAGAATCTACATTGGATGAACAAAAAAAGTGTGTCATTTCATTAAGAAGATTTTATGTGCTTATATTAAACAAGCAGTAAAAAACCTCTCTGTTGTAAAACAAAAAAAAATCTACTAAGGGCTTAGGCGTAATTTAAATCATGTCACGACTCTAACAAACATTGACGCACAAAAAAAAAGCACAAGGTCGGATTAATTATAATAAAACTGAACCCACAAAAAAACAAAACTTACTCCTCCTCCTCCTCCTCTTTGACAATTTGGTTCAACAAACAATAAAGCTGACAATTAACTGCAACTTGAATCATATGATAATGGCCACATTAGGAACACATGAAAAATGATCAAGCACACCTTTCAATATTAATAATAAATATGCTGTACATGTATGTATTGTTGTTTGCGTGTGCGCCCTGCTATATTTATAACGACAACATGAAAAGAAATTCTGAGAAACGGCAAGAAAATGGACACAAACAAAAAAAAATTTTACGTACAGATGGATCTACAAAATGTGCATTTCAAGTGGGGGGGGGGGGGCAAACTTTGAAGAAATAAATCATGTACGAGATTCACTAAGATTTGCAAAGATTCATCCAGATTCACAACAGATCGTACACATGGAAAACCATTTTACACGTTTTACTTCATTTTTGCCTTAGACCAGGCATTCAACGCTTTAACATGGAGAATATAGGAAGTTGCTAGTCCAGGAAAGTAATAGTCTAAGGTATGAGTATGTCAATGGTTTGAGTTGTCCTTGTTTTTAGTCTCTTATCAAGTCTTAAACTGAAAAAAAAAAAATTTGTCAGCCATAATAATCTGCACGGTGGTCTCATCTCTCAAGAAATTCCGAGATTTGAGTTGTCAATATTTTCTTAAAAAAACTTGCCTAGAAGCTTCTTAATGATACCAGGCAAAATAATCTTAAAATTTCACTTTCATATTCTCATATTTATATATCCTCATCTTCCATGTATTCTTTCATGTATTTTTTTTTCTTCTTCTCGCTTAAATCAATAACAAATTTGAATTTAAATTCAAGGAGTGTTACAATGTATTTTTAGAGTAGTTATTAAATAATATTTTTTTTTCTAGAAAAAAAAAACTCTTGGCAAATTCTGTTGGCAACAGCATTCCATATAATATAGATGAAGCCATTTATGAGTCAGGTTACGATGTTATAGTGCCATAATGCATCAAATGCAATAACTGAGCTAACAATTACCTGCTGGTTCAAGTAATTATTATTTTTACTTGTTTCAACTCGAGAAAACGGGCTGGTTATGAAGTCTGACGTCACATGCTCCGCCCTTTTCAACGTCAGACTACATAACCAGCCAATTAGAAGTTGCCAGTTGTCATAACAAGGGCGGAGCCAACTGAAGTTTTGACCCTGTTTTCTAACTGCCTGTACTTCAAATTGGTTTATTGCGTGGTATATGTGGTGTGTGGTATGTGGTGTGGTACATAACCAATTAATTAGAAGGTGCCGGTCATCATAAAAAGGGCGGAGCCAACTTCTGTTCATACCTTTTTCTAATTGCCTATAGACTAGAGTTGATTTCAAACGAACTGTACAACGTTTTCCAATGCGTTCTGAAACAATTTCATAGAACATTCATCCGTTCTTCAATGACCCTATGAAATTAACTTATAATGGGTTATAATGCTCAATCGATCTCTCATTGCAAACAATTGAAACAACCTTCAACAAGATCAATTATTTCTTTTTTTATGCTCATTTTATCTACAGATTTCTTTCTCCTTGTTCACAAGTAGTCACGGAAGAAAATAAAAAAACTTCTACAGTGGAAACCGCTTAACACGAAATAGAATTGATCGAATTATATTTTTTTTCGTATTAACCAAATCTCATGTTTAAAAAAACAATGAAATATAAAACAAACATTGCAAATATATATATTTTTTTAATATTTAAAACACATCTTGGCTCTGCCTACTTTTTTACATCAGTTATTTTCGATTGCATATATGTCTAATTTGTATTTAAGTAGGATTTCTATATTAAAAAAACGAATTTTTTTTAAAAAAAAACCGGGAACTAGTTGAAGTGTATGAAAAAATATTTTTACAAAAGATGCTAGCCAAAGTGAATTTGGAAAACGAGGTCGTCATTTTTTTCGTGTTAAAAAAGGATTTTACTAGTGTTGTAAAAAAAAAAACGTGTTTTTTTTTTCTTAATGTTTTTTTTAAACCGTTTTTTTTTTAAATTTTTTTTATTTTCCATTTTTTGCTATTGCAATTTTTTTAAGTTTTTATTTTAAAAAGTGTTTGTTCAGATTTCCTATCATATAGTGAAGGTAATTAAAATGAATTAATTCACGAATCTGACATAATTTATATTCTTAATTCATTAATTTGCATTTCACTGCTTAATGTAATCTTCGTATTTTTCCCTATCCTAGAACTGAAACCAATAAGGATTCACCACCAACATACATAAAGAAAGGCTTTTTTTTTGCATTTCTTCCTCCAACCCCCCCCCCCCCCCCCCCCCCCCCCCCACAGCACAGAACTTTGTTGAACCTATCAAATACAGGGTGTAACAACAACACGACTGCAAAATAAAAATTACTTTAAAAATTCTTCTCTTTTAATAATATGGCGAGTCTCTCCTGCCATAAAACAGTATTTTTTAACATTCGGCTAGATTACGTATTTTTCGAGAAAATAAGAAATATTTAGCGAATTTTAGATTTCTTAAATTTTCTCTTAGTTTAAAACGAATTTTCAAATTCCCGGAGAAATTCTGGTTTTTCATAATGGTGAGAATCATAGACTATTTTGTAACAAATGTAATCAATCGTTTTCAAATACAGCCCCTCACTTTTACCTAACACATTGCCAACAACATCAAGGTCGAAGAATTACTCTTACACCTATATATATTTTTCCCCACCCACGCATTCACATGCTCATCTCTTTTTTTTCCAGGCCATTATTGTAGAGCAATGTAATTCAGCCTCCCATAAATAGATTAGTTTCACATAGTAGTCTATAAAGCACGCACACGAGGCACCCCCTCAATACACACACATTACACATCCTCAGTAGAAAAAAAAACAGAAATCACAGTCAATGTCACAGTTCTAAGAGAAAAAAAAATGGAAAAAACGAGCAGCAAATGAAAAAAAAAAAAACGTGGGTGTAGAGTTGCCTACCTATCATAGTATCACGTGAACATGAAATCGAAGCTCGTAAATTTTAAGGAACTTCTTCATCATCATTTGCTCATATCATCCAACCCACCTCATCCCCTCTACCCTCTTCCACTTCCCCCCCCCCCCAACCCTCTTAACGAGCACAAAAAAATCCACCTTGACATTCCAAACATAACCATAAATAAAATAAATCTTCAATAACAACATTTCTATTTTCTATCAGATTGTCTAGTCGTTTTTAAATTTGCATTTTTTTTTCTCCCTCGTTATGATTTTTATTTATGCATTAATTTAAAATTAACATAGAATCAGAAAAACATATAAAAATCTGTTAGAAACGTATACACATTTACATAAATAGGAATTTTGTGCGCACTCAAAAACGCATACTCGTTACCAGTAAAGTGAAAAGTCAGACTTCACTAAACAGCAGGGGTTTCAAAACTATTGCCCGCAAAAAAAATATCCTCTGGGCCACGAATATTTCATTTAATATTGTGGATTACAAAGACGTAGCTGACCCTTGAATTTCCCATGTTGTTGTTGTTATTGTTCCTTTTGTTAAAATGTCTATAATTGGAAATATTTTTACTGGTAAAAGAGAAGACGACGATAACAAGGATCTACACCTGTGACAAGAGTGGGTGGTAGCTTCTCCCACCCTGTAGAAAAGCCACATCTCAAGGTACTTGGTCACATCCGGTCCATTTGGACTAAGGCTCCTTGATCTATACGAGCTGGCACACATTATTTGGAGAAAAAAAAGTGGTACAATTTCAGTTTTTTTTTCCTGCATACATTCTGCCAAATAAATTATATTTTCAGTCACATTTTTCACAATTTTTTTTTAATTGGAGTTTTCTACATTTGGGACCTTGGTCTAAATCAAATGTGCAGGACAGCAAATTCAGCAATAGAGAGAGAGAGCAAAAATAAATAAATGCAAACAGGTGTCAATTATCACCATGCAACAACAATTTATAATTTAAATATCACAAACATGCAAGCAGTGGCACTCGTAGCCTGGTTTATAGGGAGGTGGGGGAGTGGACAAGTAACAGAGACTAAATTTGAATGAATAGGGCAAAAAATAGACTCAAATAAACCGAGGTTTTGGCCACCCATTCATAAACTTCATGTTATTTCTCAGAAACTGTCCAAAATATCTATTTTCTTGTTCACTTGAGTTATCCAGCATGGAAATAACACTGAAATTCGTTGGAATTGTATTTTATAGCATCTTGGTAAATCTATGGAATACATAAGTCTTTCCAATTCTGCAAGCACAGCAAAGTGGAAAAAAAATTCCTTTGTTACAAATTATGGCAAGAAACGCGCGCTATATAAATAACAGAATTTTTAATATCGCGCAGAACAGTGGATTTCAACAAAATTTTTAAAATACAAAAAATATACCGGTATATTAAAATAAGAAATTTGGCAAGTACCCCGCCCCCCCTTTGCCAGTATCTGCGGGCGCCCATGAATGCATCTTCACATAGTCTATATACAAAAAATGGCATTTCGATACAGCCAAGACACACCTAATCCCAAAGGACAAGAGTCAAACGTGTACCACCTGCTGTGCACGTTTACAAAACGAGACAGAAACGTACGAAAATAAGGGAAATATGTTTAAATAACGTAATGCATGAATGTATAGCAACCTCTCCAACAGTAATTATTAAACATAATAAATAACAGTTGTCAAAATGAAGAGAATTCTTCCTTATGATAAAAATTCATTCTAAATGTAGATGTAAATTTCAAAATGCAAACACAGGTGTGATATGAAAATCGCGTGCCAACTAATAATCAGAAACCCACACAAATACTCTTATAAACCAATGGAGAAGTTGTTAGTTTTCCATTTTCCTAGCTTCTAAATCGATTATTAAGAACCGTGTGGCATATCGTTCTGCTCAGGAGGACCTCGGTGGTCTGCTCAAAGAATTTTTTTGTTCCCAGCTTTTTTTGAGCAATTTTTTAAAAAATACATTGAAAATGTTTAAGAAACTAGAATAGTTAAAAAAAATAATTTAAAGGATTATCTTATTTTTAAAACTAAACTTTTTATAGACATTTGAAAATACAGTATACGAAAATATCATTTCAAATTAAGGTATAACGGAAGAATCACCACATGCTGAAAAACCAGCAGAAATTAGAAATAGAAATCAGTTCAGAATATGTCTATGGCAATGAAAGATATATGGTGCTTCTGTTAAATTCATTTCAAAGTGAAATTTGGTGGGATTTTATTATGCGTCTATGATTCTTCCCAAACACATCAAAAGAAGATAATGAAATGTTTATGTTTAAAAATTTCATTATAAAAAAAATTTCCACGGCTGGATCACACATGCGTAAAACAAGCAGAAATAGAAATACAAAAATCAAAATAAAGTTTCTGCAACGGTTTTTTCCCCCCACATGCAACGGTTCTCCCAGATAACACTTGAAGGAGGTGAGAAGAAGTGAAAAATAATAAGGAGGAGGAGCCATAAAGAATAAAGCTACAGAAGAAGGCTGCCTTAATATTGGCAATTTGGCGGAGGATAACATGTAATTATTCATAGAATTATTCAAATTAGATAAATTCCGTTTTCAGTGGAATTATTTTCTCAATGTGTGAACCACCCCTTAAACTAAGGTCACATATGCAGAAAAAAAAAATCACATGAAACCTAAAAAGTAGGCAGTAAAAAATGATGAAATTGTTTTATTATGCTGCATGGAAAAAAAGGCAGTAGAAAGGCGTTCTTGAGTTGCATTATTCTTAATGGCTCTTTCTTTCCCCTTCGGTGCACTCAAAAAGCTCCTTGTGTTGAATCCTGAAACCAGGGACGAAAAAAAAAACAACTCAGGAAAATTACTCACCTGGATCTAAAAAAAATACCACATTACCTGCTCTTGCTAATTTGCACTAGTTAGCGAACGTAGCGAGCAAAACTTTTTATTAAAAAAAAACGTACCCCGAGTTGACCAAACAATATTATTTTTGCCTGCTGATAAAATCGTTAGTTTTTCTAGTCTTTTTTGTGCGATTTTTAAATTTGCATTGCGTTTAATTATGAAATCAGCACTTTTATGCAAAATCCGGCCCTCAAACTGTCCGGGCTGATCAGGAAAATGCCCAATTGCCCGATAGACCAGTCCACCCCTGTCTGAAATGCCAAAGAAAGCAGAAATATACAGGAAACTTTTCTGCTTTTCACTTCCTGTTTTTTTTTATGCATGTGAGTGTCATGCCTTAAAGTTGAAAAGAAATGCAGGCATGCCTTTTTTTTTCTTCTTTTAATTTGGAAATGAAACTCTTCATTATATTTGCAACTATAATTACAACATCTTATTAATTATAATGAAAGAAGAAGAGATTCGCAAAAAAACCCCAATGAAATCAAGATAGAAACCACCAAACAAAAGCGCCTTTTTTTGTTCTCATTACCTTTAAAAGTTTACATTTCATTTCTATGAATAAAAGCAATTTCTCTTAATCCTTTGATCTCTTTTGAATATCAGCGTTAAACCATATTTCACTTGAAACATGCTAATTTCTGGTTCATTTATTTCTTATGCCCACCATTAACAGTTTACTGAACTTCTTCCTCTTCAGAATAAGATGAAACCCTTACCATTATTATTACGAAATCCTTCCAATCAAAAAATTCCCTTACGTTTGCAATCTTCTTAAGAGAAAAAAACCCTCAAAATTCATACTTTAGCTCCATAGAAACACAATGCTCCAAATTGTACAATGAGACCTGGCTCATTAATTACTACCTCACTAACAATTACGAAAGACAAAATTAGTTAGTAAAGAGAACAAGAAAAACAAAAGAAATAATAATGTACGACCCAATTGTCAAACTATTCTCTGTTGCCAACCTAACCTAAAAATAGTAAATCCACCAAAAAAAAAAACCAATACAATTATAGGATTCTTTTAATACATTTTCTGTGGTTAGATTAGTTTCTAAAAAAAAAGACAAAGCCATTTCCATGTAATAAAATTACTACGCAGATTAAACTGAGCTTCACATTCATGACAAATTGGGACACTTAATTAATAAAAGAATCCCTTCAAATGACATTTAGTTTCTATGGCCTGTACTTATTTCGTAGGTGTAGAAAAACTACAAAGATAAAAGTTGATGGAGACTGATACTTTTTTCAAATCAAAATCAGAACAAATTCAAAGTTGTTTTTAGATATTAGAATAGTACAAAAGCCAGATAATAAATTTTAGGCTTTGTAAAGAGTTTTAAAAAAACTCTTATGCCCGATCCACACCAAACTGACAAAACAAAAACAAAGCAGAAACTCAAGTGTTTGAAGACAAATTGGCGACAATTCTAAAATACTTCTGCGACTTTTGTTTTTGTTTTGTCTGCAATCTCACAAAGTATCCATTTCCGTCTGTAAGTCGGTAAAAATCAATAGGTTTGTGTTTTGTCTGGGTACTTATTTTTTTCTTATTAACCCACACATAAATCTTAGCATTCGCATTGCCTGTTCTTGGCTATCCAACAATCTGACCCATACAACATAGATGGGTTAACAACTGTCCTATAAAAATTGCCCTTTAGTTTTATTGGCATCCTCCTGTCACATAATACCGGACGAGCCTGTCACCACTTATGCCAACTTACCTTAACCAATAAATTGTTAATAAATTGACAACATTTTCTATAATGAATTTATATGATAAATGTTAACCCTAACTTTAGACTAGTGAAATGTTAACTTTATTTCAAGTAAAGTTTTATAATACAGCAAATAAGTCTTAAATTTTCCGGTCAAATAAAAATTATATGTTTATTAAGATATTGGACACAAAAGTCTTCATTTTCCACTCATTTCTCTCTTTCTCTGCCCCATTCTCAATCTCTTAATCTCTCTCTCTCTCTCTCTCTCCATCCCTCCCACACTTTTCTCTCCCTCTCTTTCTCTCTATCTCCCTCTTTCAAAATAGAACAGCAAAACTGAAAATATTACTCTCAAAATCTCAATATAATTTCTTACAAAACTTATTCAAACGGAATAATCTAAAAAAGCCAATATAGACTTATTTCGTTTGTTGTCCATCAAATTCTTCTCAATACTATTTTTCTAAAAGTTCTTCAAAAAGAAAAGCTGAAATCAAAATGGGTCAACAACAATTTCTTTTTTATACAGTGACCTAGAAGATATTTTTTTTAGATTGCTCGTTTTCATCTTGTGAGCTAAATAAACTAACACTCTGCAAGGTGAGATGTCAAAAAAAAGTAAATTAGAGCTGCAAAAACAACTAATAAGAAAAGCTAGCTTGATCATGATTGAAGAAGTTTCGAACTTCTTGTTTTCTATTTATTGAAAGTGAATTTCAGTGAGCATTTTTCGCAACTCTAAATGTGTGCCTCAAGTGCCAATCCTCAATGAAGTAGAAAGAAAGAGTTCAGTGGAGAATGCTGTTTGGATAGTTTTGTACTCTAATAATGTTGAAATCCACCATCTTGACTCTTCAAATCGTACTCTAATGCTCTGGTCAAGTCTACGTGGCTTACGGCTACCGACTTAGACTAGACTGAATAGTGACACGACACCAAAATTACATCAAATGGAGTTGACTGAATGAATATACTGTAGAATGTATGGCTTGGGCCCCGTTTCACAAAACTACAAATCTTGTCAATAACAATTGTAGATTACATGTACTTGTAATCACAAGTTGTTTCGAACAAGTGTTTGTAACAAGTTAAACAGGACTTGTCTGCAACAAGTGGAGTTGGCAAAACTTGTCAATAACAAGAACATAATATATAAAATTGTCATTTCTTTTCTTTGCATAATTCAGTAGTGTCAAAAATGTCTAAAAGTATTGCATTAGGTAATAAGCTGTGTATTTCAAAAGAAATACGAGATAGTAAGGACATTGGAACTTACTTCAAAACACTTATAAAACAATGTACCTACCTACCTTTTAAATTAGGTAGAAAATGTTTGGTAGGCAACAAGTGTCGGCCACAGGTTTGTCAGCTACACTTGTTAGTTAAAAAGTGATCTTTTGTGGTTTACAAGTAATTTACTTGCAAACTTATAAAATTCCACTTGTCATTACAAGTGTATACTTGTGCTTTTGTGAAAGGCTAATGGCCAGATATTTTGCCAAACTTGTCAAAATTTACTTGTTACTTACAAGGCCCCTGGCCCGTTTTCTGTAACATTTTCCGTAACGATGCAGGGTCTAGTTGGCCAGAGCATTAAAGTTGTATGTGTCCTGAACCCAACCTCCTTAGAAGCTGTGAAATGTGTTGACAATTTATTTTAACAGACCGTTTTAAACAGTGGCACATTTACAATTTTCTGTTGAGCTCCCTAGATGCTGTGGGATTTTTGGACCAATGGTGTTTGGCATTGGAATAAGAATAAATACTCCAATTTTAACCCATTTACTACATTTAGAGTTGACATTACATAAAATACAAAAGATGCAGCATAGAACTGAAAGATTTGTTAAAGGTAAATAGTAAATACATGTATTCCAATAGTGTGTCTGTGACCCACATGCTGGATAGACCATAAGAAAATCCATTATCATTAGCTAGCCATAGAACAGAGAAAACAGTGCCCAATTCGAACATTTGCTGGCTGTAGAAAAAACATTCTATATGTATTGTTAGATGTCATTCTCACGCGAAATCCTAGTATAACTATATTACACATAGCCATCCAAAGCCAATTAAAGACCAAGAGCTAAAACTGATACACATGTATGGTTTTTCATTCCAAATGTGTATAGACTATAGACTATACACTGTAATATGGTTAAAGGCATTCCCAAACATACACTGTCAGCGTGTTTTGGACCGTTACTCTGGTCATAGAAGTTACACAACTGTGTAGTATCGTTTGCCCATGCAATTAACTTGAAGACTGGCATGAAGTAGTAGAAGTACGAATCAATTTGATAAAATTATAAGTAGTTGTGACACATTTGACAAGTATTTTCTTTCACAATTGCACCAGAGACAGGCTATAATCTTTATACAGTATTTGCTATAATCAACCAGTCATGCTGGTTATAATATGATTGGTGACAGGTACATGCACAATTTGGTAGAAACAAGACTGCCCATCACTTGTCACTGGTCACTTTTTTCAAAGGTCAACTGGCACCTATTATACATTTCTTTGTGAAGTAGGGTCCAGGTTCGCCATAGAATTCCATAACTGCTGGTTTTTCCCTGCATATCAAACAACATTTTGGACAACCAGAATCTCTGCTTGGAACACAGCACAGTCATAAGGCATACATAGCCTCAAATGAGTCACGCACCTCCACCTTGTAGCACCTGCCATTCATCGTGATCCATATAATAATGTACAGGTACAGCTAACCTTATCTGGGGCAATTTCAACTTGACCATGATATTGATGTCTCTAAACCTTATGTTAAAATAAAAACCATTCATGAATTTCTGTTATCCGTCTGCTTCCATCGTATTCGAGCTGATTGCAGTTTGTAAGGAGTTGAATTGAATCAAGGACGACCCCTTTTTTAAAAAAATAAAATCCACACGCACACACATTTTAATGTACATGTAGTTCACATATAACTGAATGATATAAAATTGTAACTGGCTAATAGTGGATATTTCCATATACACTGTATGCTGTACATTATACGATATATAAATATAAATATATAAAAATAAGTATAAATTTTCCACTAACCAAGTGTTCAAAATATCATTAACCAAAGAAGAAAAAAACCCCACAAATTCCTGAATAAAAAAAAACGTGAATCTTAGATAAAAACAAATTTATCAAAACATGGAAATGTACAAAAAAAAAAAAGTTTTGTCGCGTGCAACATATGTAAATTATATCTAAAAATATACTACACAAATAGCCGCCATTCATGCAACCACCCCCGCATCTTTTACATGTAATATTTTCAGAAATAATAATAAGAAAAAAACAAGACATCAAAACTCGAATAAAAAAAATATGAAATTAAAACTTGTGCGGAGGAGGAAGATGAAAATCAATGATATCAACGTTAGGTCATTTATTTTACACACTTGGATGAGCAAACGTGATATGAGGACAACGACAGTGAGACAGTCAGCTGAGCAGCTGAATGAACAATTTTATTTTAAACCAACACTGGACAGAAAAAAAAAAAAAAAAAGAAATTGAACTAGTGAATAGGTTGTTCACATTAGAACAACAAAAGTACAAGGACTTAATTAAGTTATATTAAAGAGGACATCTCTCTCAGGCAAAAAAGAAATCAAGATCTTAAAAACAGGCATGTGCAACTTCATTAAGAGCATGGGCCAGACAGACAGCGAATTTTAAATATATCCGCGAACCGTGTCATAAGATTGGTTCATTTTAATGAATATATTTTTTTAAAAAATTCCCTTTACGAACAAAACTAAATTAAGCTTAAGACAGATCAGATGCATTCAATTGGATGTTTGGGACTTCATGTCGCCCACAATACAGTCGAATTGTTCTTGCGCTCGAAAATCACAGAACCTCGTGTTGAATTCTCCATTCAATATGCTAGCAGGCTAAATTCACTGAAATTTCGAAAAGTCCTCATGGGCCAGATAAAATCAGGGCGGTACTGGCTCCGGCCCGTGGGCCATACATTGAACATATAGTTTATGTCTTAAAACATGAAAGATGTCAAGCCAGAGACATGCTATTAATAATAGCAACATAATACAAGTTTATATTCATGCATAAAACCCTCTGCAAGAGAGTTCCATTGTCTTGCCGCTGTAGAGACAAATTACCAGTAATACGAGCTGGAATAAATCAATCCGTGCAAAAATCTCTACTTTTGTTAGAGTGGTCACCACTACCCTGCAGAGTTTATTTTTTGAGTTGGTTTAGGACAAGAACCTTCTATCATCCAATTAAAAATGTTTAGACTAAAATCTGTCCTCCTTGCAAGTAAACTGTCTCAGCCAAGTTCCAAAAGCGTTTTGTCACACTCAATTAGTCTCATAATTACCACATACCTAGCAACCCTATGTTGAAGACATTTTTTCTATAGAAGGAACTAACTCTGCAGTGTGTGGACGCCACATTTGTAAAGTGCACTACAATGTCACATAACGTACCTTGCAACATACTAGCATGTGTTGTACAGAATTCAATATGAAATTATACAGTATTTTTAGCAGGAAATTGGAATCACTAAAACCAATAGAAAGACTCGCTTCAAGGTTGGGTTTGCTGCCATGTTGCTATTGGGTTGTTCGTATAGAAAGTATCAAATTGTACAGAATAACTTCATGTGAATATTTTTAAAAAAGTAAATTCTAATTGCTAATGAAGTGATGACTATTTCCGTGTTCATGAACTTCGTGTACATACAAAGCAAAAAATGGCGCCCATTCACATAATCATTGTAGCTATTTTGCGTCACTATTTCTGCGCCCATGAGTTTTGCGCCTGAGGCAAGGGTGAAACTGTGGCGCCCTCTCAGCATTGCCATTCTAGTTATTTTGCGCAACTATTTCTGCGCCTTTGAGCTTTGCGCCCGAGGCAGGTGCCTTACTCGCCTTGCCCTAGTTACAGCTCAGCGCTTAATAAAATGATAATAAAGTATCAGATTTCACTATTTGTTTTTCACTTCTGAAATTTATTTGGCCTAATTCTTTAAAGTTTCTGGCGAGACCATTACTTTCGCTTCAGTGAACCCTAGAACATCATTCGGGAAACCTAAACCTATTCAATAATACTGTATAGTAAAAATATTTTGTCCTGCCAGCATTTGTTTTGTTTGTTTTTTTAAATCTGACAAGAGATCAGAATTTCTTAGTATTATGCCAGGTTCACACAATAAAGTAATGCAGAAGCAATGCAACGTCCCTTTCTAATGCACATGTGCTTAAATGTACTTCACTAAGTGAATTTGAACAATGCTTCATGGCATGAATCAGGCCTTACTAGGCCTTTATTGTTTTGAAAATTTGAAATTCAACCCAAGCAATATATTTTGCTGGGAGACAATAATTGCTGTGCAATCACGAATTAAGCCGACTATTAATCAATGTTTTTTTGTTGCTCTTTTTCTTTACAACTAAAAAAAAATATCTAACTAGGCCCAACTATCCGAAGTGGAAATTCGTCAACTGTGCCTCATTTCACGCGAAATCTTCCTTCAACAACCGATGTTAGTCGAGTTGGAATCCCCCGTCAACGTTGTAGGTGACATTCACGGCCAATACGAAGACATTTTACGTCACTTCGACAAATGTGGTTATCCGCCTGACGCCAATTACCTTTTTCTCGGTGATTACGTCGACAGGTAAATTGATTTTTTGTGGAGACATATTGTTATTATTACACACCTACACACATACAGAGACCTAATCAAGAGTTCGGCAATTGAAAAGGCACAATCTTGCTTTAGAGTAATGATTATGGACCTATTGATTGAATTGTACCGAACCGAAATGGACTTCGATTGTTAAATCCCTTTCATCATGATAATAAGAGTATAGATAAAAGCAAGCATGTATTATTTTTATTAATATGGTGCTGTTGTTATTGATGGCGAGACCACACCTAACCTAAAAAAAAATGTTGGGGAGGGGGGCGCCCATGCAAAAGCTCTTAGAAATCATTTTCCAATTTCCATCAAAGCAAAATTAAGTTCCACTCAACACGACGTAGAAAATTTATTAAGAGAAATTTATCATAAGATGGAAATAAAAGTGACACGAATGGAACCATATGTCGTGAAAATGGTCATTCAAATTATTTTGTGACTTTTTGTCTGCAAAAAAAAACCCCCGTTCCAAATGTCAAGAAACCAATTACAATAAATATAAAACTAGTGATGTGTGAGAGTAGAAAAGAAAACTCGAAAGAACGGCAGTAGTACTAGTACTCTCTAGTCCGATTCCATTTCGAACTATATCATCTCACAGAACAATAAGTGTTGGAAGTGGAGGCTAGCTATTAGGGGATTCCATCGTTTACATTAATGTGCCAGTGCTCTATGCCTAAAGATCCCATTTTTTGTAAACAAAAAACCGTCCCGGGGACCCTAATTAAAATGTCGAGGAGAGGGAGGGAGGGTTAGAAGAAATTTTGGTATAATCGTAGTACACGGGTTCCTCGCCAATTTCAGCAGATCTTGTCGAGCTGAGTACAAATATGAAATTAATTTTTCGGTAGAAACACCAAAAACGTGCACTTAAAACGCATGCAAAAGTTATTTTAAAAAGCATTTATACCTATAAGGTTAGTTCAAGCTAGGTTACATAAGGTCAAGGCAGGCTTGTTGAAGGGAGCCTGGGAGCGCAGCTCTTATACCTTGTACACACATGAGTTAAATAAATTCAAATTAAATGTGTTTAGGTGAATTATACGGAATCCAGTTAAGGACATGAACCAAATAAAAATTAACTTTAATTATTAATATTTTAAATTGAAATACTAAATCAATATTTTGTCAGTAGTTTCTATATTATATTTAAGTATTAACTCAATATTTTCAGATTATTAACTGAATAAATTGAAATTCGACATATTGTTTGTTTGTCCTTCACAGGGGTCTGTAGAACGTGCTTAGTATTTAAATGCATTTAGATTATCAGGTGTGTATTATGTATTAGCCTGAAAAAATAAAATCAATTTAATTAAAAATGATTTAGGTAAAGCCGCACATATGTTATAACTTATAACCAAAAAAAACGTTTAAGTACCACAAATATCCACGCAAATTTTAATTTTTGCGCGTGTTTGTTATTGCCACCAACAAAAATCTGCATAATCGACCTCAGCTTGACAAGATCTTTCCAACTAGCTGTCTTCTTCTTTCCCTGGACCACATCCAGCACTGAGCTGGGTCGGTCAAATAATGATGAAAGATGCGACATACCAGTGGGATTTGGCGAAATTTGTCTTACGACCGGCTGTCCTGGCTGGCATCAACTCCACAAATGACAGAGAAATACTAAAAAAACAAATACAACAACCATGCCACAACAGGAATTCGAACTCGGGACCCCACCCCCAGCACCACAAGCGGAAGCCATCTCCACTGTGCTGCCTACGAGATATAGTTTATTGAAATTGGCGATGGGTAGCTAGCTATATAACCGGGGGAAAAAAGTTGTTTCACAACAAAAAGAAATTGGGGAGCAATACTTAAAACTTCAACTTAACATGAAAACATGGGCAATGCCAGCAAACAAGTAAACTGCGTGGCATTTAGCACCCCGAACTTAATTTGACGGAACACCGGGACAGAGGTCGGAAGACCGGAACTGTCCCGGAACGAATGGGATCACCTATCTATGCCGGAGATCTTAATTAGAACTATACACATTTTGTACGAAAACTTGGTTTTGTAACAAAATGAGAAGTTAATTACTGGCAAAATATACGAGAATTTCCCAAATTATTTTATATCGTACGTAGGGCTACAAAAAATTTCGTTAACTCTAATAAATGACACAGTTTTATCTGATCAGTTATAATAATAGCTTTTGGCCTTAATAAAAGGCCTATTTGATAATGATAATATCTAAATGTGTTCATTTATTAATGTTGGATAATCTTTGAAAACATAAATATCTCTAACAATAATTAGCCAAAAAAAAGCCAATTAGTTTTCATGTTAAAGCGACAAAATATAATAGGCCTACGACATTGGGCCTAAATCTACCATTACGGCGATATTATTTTTTATTATAGTAAACTATTTTACAACGTGACAACATGATTCACGATATAAAAACATGATATATATTCGTTTTTCACCCCAAATTTAATATTTAATAACATGCTAAAAATAAACATTTTAAACGTTAACTGAATAAATTTGAACTTGTGTCATTTATTTTCTACATATTTGTAATACTTTAAGCTATTCAGGACTTCTGAAACCTCCGAATTCAAAACACATTTAAAAAATATATACTAAAAAAGGTCTTCGAACTTTTAATTTCCTGGATGTTCGGGACTTATTAAATTTTTTTTAGGAATTTAAATATTAAGTTTTCTAGACTCCTTAAAATATAGAGGCCCAATTAGGCGCGCACCATTAGTGCATGCACCTAGGTCGAAAATCGTCACTGCTAGCAATCAAGTAGTGCACAAGCAATGCAGGCTCGTTTTTACTGCACATGTGCACAATGCAGTAACCAAAGCAACGCAAGAGGTTTAGAAAGTTTCACGTTAAAGCCAATCTCGTGTTCGTGAGCCTCGTGTTCTTAATGTTTTTTTTTTGGCTTAAAACCCATTAAGAACACGACCCACAAACACGAGATTGGCTTTAAGTATGAGCCTGAGAAAATGGGTGTGTGACATTTGCCCTAAAATCATTTGCATTAAAGGGACATTTACCCAAAAACCACTTGCCCTAAAAGAACATTTGCCCTAATCAGCAGTCTAAATATAAGTCATTTGGCGTTATTTGTGTGCCTGTGGAGCGCAAAACCTATTTAACATACTCTACCGAAAGGCATTAAACCGTATGCAAAGAAAAAAGTGGTTTTAGTGCAATTGTCCCTTCCTTTGGGATTGGAATTAGGGAAGCTGGGTTTAAGGGGATGTGTATTGTGTATTTAGGGAAAATGTATATATATATACCGATTAAAACCGTGTCACTGCCCATAATTCAACACTTTCATGGCTGTAATGTATGCCTTAAAAGAAAGTAAAATGCAAAAATGCAGCTCCAATATTACTTCATGGTGTGAACCAGCCAGAACTAAATACATTCTACATATTGGTATTTGTGAATTATTGGTAATGGTGAAGACAGAATCGAATAACAGTTAATGCAATCAACTCCGTTTTAAAACATAATTTTAACATTATTATTGTATATATAGCAAATGCAAACTTATATTTTTCTTATCTATTATCCACAGAGGACAAAATTCTTTGGAGACGATCTGTTTAGTCCTGGCTTATAAAATTAAATATCCTCACAATTTCTTCTTATTACGAGGAAATCACGAATGTGCAAATATTAACAGGTAACAAAAATTACATAACTCATTTATATTTATTCTTATTATTAATAAATAATAATAGTTAAAATAACAACTTATCTATCTCTGCAATCAGAAAAATGTCAACTAAAAATTAATTAATTACATTTTCAGAACAAATGAAATGCTAAATTATGCAGCACTCTGAAAGCTTTACTTATAATTATTAATATCATCATCATCATCATCACAGATTGATCAAATGCCAAATTCAATTTGCATAAATGATAGTAAAAAGAAATTGAATTACATTGTTGTTAGAGAGAGAGAGAGAAAGAGAGAGAGAGAGAAAGAGAGAGAGAGAGAGAGAGAGAGAGAGAGAGAGAGAGAGAGAGAGAGAGAGAGAGAGAGAGAGAGAGAGAGAGAGAGAGAGAGAGAGCGAGAGTCACCCCAATATTTTATTTTTTGAAATAGGATCCCATTTGGAATACAAAAACTGAAATTCTCGCAAGATTTAATTCCAAACGAAAACAGCAAAAGTAACAAAAGAATCTTTGACATTCAAACTTTTATATAAAAGAGAGGGAGAGAGCGAGAAAAAACGAGGCCAACAAAAGTTATTATCATAGAAAATCAATAAATTGATTTGGAAGCCATTGAAACTTATTTGGCCCATTCCCCATCATAACCAAACTTCAGTTTTGCCAAACAGCAAGAGAGATTTCATTCACAAATAATAGAGTATAGGTTTTAGCTTAAAATCTTTCAAATTCTAACTTGAAAAGTCAGTAAGTAAACGCTTTATCAGGCATCTTCTATCTACAAATTATTTAAAAAACTCGACATTGAGCGATACACTTTGAAATTTAACTTTTTATGTCAACAGTAGGATGCTTAGACATACATAAAGTGATATGTATCATGATATATCATATTTTTTAAAAATAATTATTGTATTTTTACACAAAATAATTGTATTTTTACGCAAAAAAATATTTTTTTTATATGTGCCAAACGTTTGGGTAATGAAAAAACTAACAATTTAAGGTGGCTTTCTAAATATTTATTTTGTTTTTGTCCTCGCAGATGGCGCACCTGCGTGGCTATTATGTTCTATAGGAGGTCTTTTCACTAGCGGCTTTGAGAAAATTTATAATTTTCAAGTGAACATTTTTCAGTAAAAACAGTAAAAAAAAATCAAAGTGTTTTAAAAACTAGAATATAGTTGGTGATAATGTTAAGTGTTTTCATAATAATATCTTTAACAATAAACTTTTTAGAAAAGTTTGAAAAGAGCGAAATAGTTTTTATGAAATTTCAATGGAAAATCACCAAAAGGTGTCATTTCCAATTTCCTTTAAAATGTTTATATTGTAAAATATTGCTATGAAAAAACTTTTACCATTGGTTTTGAAAACAATTTGAATTTTTTATAATGCTGTTTTTACAAAACGTTTTGGCTTGACGTTTTTTCCGTCCAAATTTTACAAAAAACGACTATGGAGCATAGCATTAGCCACTGCAGTGGCGCCATAAGGCGCGAAGTCATATTCGTGAAGTTTCTAAAAAGAAAGTGAATTTGGCGCCGCCATCTTGCCATTTTTCAAAATTAATAAAGGACAGAATTTATGGAAGTGAAATATTTTCACGTAACTTGCTATTTTGGGTAACTTATTATTAAACATAATTATGGTCTAATGAATGAATCAATCTAAAGATCTCAGAATTGCAAACAGGTAGGAATAAAGGGTCAAATTCAGGTTAAAATATTAATTATGATATACTGTACTGTATATCAAAATATCATAATACAATATATATATATACAAAAATATCATGATATTTTGATATTTTCCAAAAAAAAATTATGATTTTTTTCCAACCCTGATCAACAAGAATAATCAGACTTAATCTATTTGACAACTCAAGGTTACTGGTTGTGTTATTTAAATGAACTTATATCTGCATTAATATCAGTCACAAGAAAAATATTTCCCATAATTCCCGAAATCTTCCAGATGACACTTATTTGGGTCGCGAGACCATGGGGCCTGGAAAGCGCTGTTCCATTCCAAGCATTTATTTCAAAATTCGAACAAACCTATTTTTTAATACAGTGAATGAAACCAAGCTATGCTCACTCATATTTTCATCATTTTTTCTGCATGAATGCACATAACTCAAGACTGAGAACGTCAACATAGGCCACGCATTAAAAAAATGAAACGCAAATAATTCATTAGCAAAACCAACATGCTAGGATGGCTTGGCAATTAGCAATCCACAGATAATAGGGGCGTTTTACCAGAACAACAAAATATGTTTGTTTCTCATAGACCTAGAAAATATCATAATAATTTAATATGGGAGTAAACACAATAAATACAGGGTGTCTTACTCAAAACTACCTAATTAGTAATAGAGGCTGGAAAACAGAGGCCATTGTTTATGGTATCGTCAACATTTCAGACATCATGTATGACCTATGATATAGACTACTTGCATGTTTTTAGGCTAATGACTGTACATAAAGTTATGTTCCACATTTAGTACTGTCAGTAAGTCTTTTGCAATAATTATTGCAAAAAAGTACAGAGAAAATGAAGAATGGACGAATGCATAAAGTTTAGGTAACTAACTACCCAACAGACCAAAACTCCAAATAGGACAAAACTATTTTCTAGTATTTTCAAGTATCAATGATATTCAAGCTATGTTGCCAGTAGTTGCTCTGGCTAACTATGTATGGGCAAAGTTACAAGAAAAAGTTAAGGAAACAGTGTGATATGATAATATTAGTGCATTGTCGTGCGAGATAATGACAAGACATTCCTTCAAGACAATTTAATGTCATTTATCTTTGCAGGGGCGATTCCTAAACTTTTTTTTACTCACAGCAAGGTATGTTTTGCTTAGACAAATCACAGTACACCTGTAATAAAACTCATGGCACACTAGTGTGTCACAGCAACAACCCTTTAGAAATCACTAGTTTAGTGCGCACATGTTAACAAGACAAGTTTGATTCTTTTGCTTTTTTCGAAATTAAAATTAAAATTTATTTCAAAATAATAAATTACACGAACACATTCAATATTTCGCGATCCATCTAGCAAAATTCACGGCATACTAATGATGAATTGAGAACCACTGTTCTACTGATTACAGCAATTCTAATTTATTGCATTTGATATATTCGGGTAATTACCATTTGTCAATATAATTTTCCTGCCTATACCATTTGTCAACACAAAAAGAGACCAGATGACAATAATCTGCCCCATTACCTAGAAGTATTGCTAGCCTCCACATCAAACTCTCGCCAGCGTTTGTGATGGAACAAACCTATTAGACAGGTTACTTAAATGAGGAGAGAAAACGGGGCAGGAAAAAGTGAAAAAGGACAGGTAGGTCTATATATCAGGGCATCCGTGGCTCACCACAGAAAATACATAATAGTATTAATAGATGCAGTCTAACTTAAATGACATTAATTAACATTTAGGCCTACTATTAATCTTGCACCGATCTTACTAAGTAAACATTCAACTATCTTAAAAATGATCTCTGTTAAAACACACAACTCGAAAAAATATTTTACACTGAAACGAAGTTTTACTATTAAAAACTCATCTTACATTTAGGTTAAAAAAGATTACGAAGAAAAGTAAAACGAGCAACGAACTGTGCCACAACTTCTATAAAAGTACATTTAGCTCATTTTTGCCCTAAAAACAAGAAAAGAACCGACCGAGTTTACGTTAATTGAAATTTATAAACTCCTGCAAGCGTCTTCTATTTCTAAGTTTTGCATAAACAGATTTTAAAGAACAAACAAAGTATAAAAAGACAACAAGAAACCACAAATGAACAAACTCTTTTATGTAATGTATCCCCCCATTCGAGGGTCTTTTATTATAAACAAACTTCAGAAACTGAACAAAAATTAGGCTATACTTGTTATTTTCTACATGTATGCTGAACGATTTAAAAGTGTTTTCTTATAACTTTAGTCACTTGCGTAGTCTATAACCGCCTTAAAGATTATGCCAAGTCTGCGTACCACACCTTTACTATTACTTATTAAGAAAGAATATGGACAGAATCCTTTGACCCTTTATCGAGAGTCCATTTCATTTACTGAATCCCAAGTCGCCTCTGATTTTCATGTAACCATTTTCAAGCTAACAATGTGAAGTGGGTCACATTTTAGCTTCCTGTTATCTAAACAGGGTTGCCCAAGAAAACTAGAAGTCCCGGGTTCGAATCCTGACTTGGACACGGGTGTTTATGTTCTATTTATTACGAATTGTCTTGTACTGATTTGACTTATGTATTAAATTGATTGACTTATGAGTGGTGGCTTTTACTATATATATAGATCAGCTCAGAAAACATTACAAAACTCAAAAACTGTAATAAAATAGATTAGACCAAAATATGAAAAAGTTTTAAACATTGCCATATTTTAACTATAATCTGACACATGCAACAAGATTCTTAACTCTAGAATTTTTTTTCAGAGTAACTCCAGTGTCTTCTTACCCATTGTGAAAATTGTTACACCGCTATGTACGTGTCATTCCACATACAATTTCAATACTACGGCATTACTATCAATTTTACATTTTAAATTTGTTTTATATTTTCACACAACCCATTAAGTTAAGGCTTGTTTTGCTCAGAGTCATTTTGCATCATGTGTGAGCCGTTTTTTTAAAGTTTTTTTTTTATATTAAACATCATCCATCATCAACTTGCAAAGAGTTTATAAAAAACATTTTTGCATAGGATAACAAGACATTCTTTATAGAACAACATGAATTTAATACTACTCTAGTAAAGTACCATTGAGTGGTTCAAACACATTAAAGATTTTTGTAGAAAAAAAAATAAATAAAATTCAACAATATTTGCAGCATAAATTTCTGAAAATAGTAGGTCTACAGGTACATCTGGAAACAGTTAACATGAATAAAATATTCCAACTTTTTACCTGTAATCTAATAAACTTAATATATGCATTCGTGTTACGAAAATTTAAATCTAGGTCAAAAGGTAGTGACTTAGTTTTTTTTGAAAGACCTTGTACTTTCAGTTTAGCTTACATGTACATTGTACAATGTACAATTGTACATATACATGTACATTATTACATAGGACTTCATGGAATTGTAGGCTAATTGTTAATTAAAGTATATGTTAAGGTGAAAACTTGCTTGTTAGGTTTGGTTAAGTTACGTTAGAGTTAAGAGAAAATGACTCGTTTTCCCCCATATTTAAAATAATTTATCCTGATTTTGAATACTTACAGCAATGTGTGCATTGAATATTCACAAGTTTAACTGCTCTAAAACGGTGTTAATGCGGGTTATGGACAATTTAACACTTACTCAGCAATCATTTTTCATAACTGCATAGTAGGCCTGGTGAACAGACACACAATATAAATCTTTTATTTTAAACAAGGAACTTATATTAAGAGGGACAGACTAATCGCAGGTCACTAGGTGGCCAACACTTATATCGGTTATCAGTTGGGGTTTCACTAAATTTAGCTTGTTACAGGTTGTTTGAAGGGCGCAGCCCCTAAGAATGTAAAAAAGTGTAGGTCACTGAGTGACCCACAGTTCATATCTAAAAGTGTAGGTCACTGAGTGACCCACAGTTCTTATCCAAATGCCTATCTGAAAGTGTAGGTCATACAGTGATTTACGATTAGTCTGTCCCTCACTCCAGTGACTTACACTTTAGAACTTTTTTGTATCAGTGATTAGTTAGGGTTATGTTAGCTTGTTGCAGTGGGTCTGGGGGAACAGCCCCAGAATGTAACAAATTGTATGTCACTTAGTGACCCACAGTTCATATATACGTGTAGGTCATTGAGTGACCCACAGTTATTCTCCAAATAGCTATCTGAAAGTGTAGGTCACCTAGAGACGTACAATTATTCTGTGCCAAAAGATGAAGCAAACTTTTTTTTAGAAACAACATTACGAAAAAGTTCAAACGGTTTTCAAAACAAGACTGGTAAAAGGTTATGCTACATGTTCATGGCAATATCTTAAAGAAAAAAATAACCTTTTCATAATAAACAAAAATACTTGATTTTAAAGCCATAAAAGACTGAGTATCCAAAAAGGTAAAACAAAACTCAAAATTAAACTTCAATTAAAAACCTCAAAAAATGAGCAAAACCGTTTAAAAAAGACTATACAGGATAGTCAAACCCGCACAACAATAGGAGAAAGACAACCTATACCAGTTTCACTACTACCAAGTGGCTCATCAGGAAGGCTTTATTTAATTCCAACATGCAAAATTGATGGGCCACAATTTAGTGGCAAACCACAAACAAGCATGTATTGGTGTGTGAATCAAGTATTTTTGTTTGTTTATATTTACTAAGTTACTACCAAGAAAATTTTACATTTTGTAATATTTATTTTTATAATAGTTTGAAATTTATGTTTTTCATCATGAAAAAAAAAAAACTAGCATTATCACTAACTATTCTAGTTTATAAAACACTTTGATTTTTTTTGTAATATTTCTCTTGAAAAATGTTTGCTTGAAAAATATAAATTTTCTAAAAACTGCAGTTGAGTGGAAGAGACCTTCTATAAAACATAATAATAGCCACTATTGTGGCGCCAACGAGGGGGACAAAAACAAAATAAATATATACAAGACACCCTTTTTCACTCATATTTTTTTGTTTATTAAAATGAAAATTTCAGAAGAAAAATCTCCAATACTGTACTAATATCAGAGTTACGTATTAAGTTATACATGTACAATGTAAAATGACAATGTAAATTCTAGTATCTTTATTTTGTAATTTAACGGAATATGAAATAATAAAAAAAAACTTCCTTTTTTATCATCGTTTTCTAAAAAGTCATTGCTCTCAACAACATCGTCGTCGTCATTGCATTTGGTTGTGTCTATTGTGGTTTTTCTCCGATCTTTCTTTCTTTCTTTCTCGTTTTTGCAAGTGACACAAAAGTGTTTCCTCGAGTGTCATAAATGCCAAAAAAGAAGAGGAAAATATTTCACAGCTGTTTCATAAAAGACCCCATTTTCTCATTCATTCTAGCTTAGTATATGTTAAAAGTGAGATTCAGGAAGTTAACCTCATTCATACATGAGCATATCTAACATAAAACATTTTTTTTAATAAAACAAGAAGTAGTAGTTCTTAAAAATTGCACAATGAAAATATGATATCTCATATATACAATCTCATATATACATATATAGATCTGTGAGTGCATTTGACAAATTCTAACTTAGTTGTGCGTGCAGTAATATTCACTGCATTGTAAGGAAAAATCAGCTTCTATTAGCAACACTTAACAGAATACATTAAGAGGCCAGATACATCGTTTAGTTCAAAATTTCTCCGAATGTAGGCGCTGCGATCGTTGTTGATTGAAAAACGGTTTTTTAACGTTTTTTCTCTCAGTTCGAAGTCACATAATAATTAATAGAAAAATAATTTCGCGTGCTAACCTTATAAAAAGAAAACAATGTGAAGCCAGTAGATTAATGCACTTAATAATTATTTTGTTATTGTTCTGAGTTGTTTTTAACGGGAGTTCTTCAAATGTTTGGGTGACGGTTTTTTGCTCCTATGGGACTTAACATGGAGTTAAAAAAACGTAAGATTTTAAATGTTATTTAAAAATAGAAAGCCCTTTTAAAATTTAGAAAAAGGAATAATCCTGAATGCAATAAACACATGTAAGTACGTGCTCATTTTTCTGATTGCTCTAAATCATTTTTAATCAAAATTCTCTTAACTTTTGTTGGACGGTGTTTTAGTCCTATGGGACTTAACATGGAGTTTAAAAACGTACGATTTTAAACGTTATTAAAAAATAGAAGGACCTTTTCAAAATTTATAAAAAGGAAACTTCGTGAAGCCAATACATGAATGTATGTGCTAATTATTTTGTTATTGTTCTAAATCAGTTTTAACGAGAGTTTTTCAAATGTTTGTGGGACGGTTTTTGATCCTATGGGATTTAACATGGGGTTGAAAAAACGAACGACTTTGAACGTTGTTTAAAAATAGAAGGACCTTTTCAAAAATGATATAAATCGAGCACGTGAAGAACAATACTTTTTATTGCATTTTGCGCTTTACTGTATTTGAATTGAGCGATTGTGAGGCGATTTCTTTCAGTTTTAGTAACACTATATAAAAACACTCATTTGTCTCGTTGTCGTCTGCTCAAAGCAACAAGATGGACGTGGATCTAGGCTCTTAAGCCAAATATTACCAGTCAGTTCTATATGACCCATGTAGGGCTTGAACGATATTAAAGTAGAGTGTCGATTATCGGAACTATAGTAATGTCGGACATGCATAGTTCCAATAATCAAAAGTTCATATAATCCGAACTCTCTCCCATTTAAAAGTGGAGAAAAGTAAGAAGAAAAAAAAAACGATTGCAAAGAAATTTTGGTTATTTCCATAAAAATAAGCAAAAAAAAAATTGGTTCCAATAATCGGTCCATGCCAATATAATATGGATACTTTAATACCTATAATTTTTAAAAAAATATTACACGCATTAAAAATTTAAAAAACTTCATTAAGTAATAAAAGTACGAGCTCGGATATTGACATTAAATTCGTATTTACCATCATTTGAAAGTGCGACAATTAAAGAATTTTCAGGCCGATACAGAGTACACCCTGTATCGGCCTGAAAATTATTGAATTTGCGCGGTTTTATGATGAAAACGTCTGTAATACTATACACACAAATAGCCATAAAAATATTGGAAAATGAAAAAAAAATTCATACCAATACAGAGTGGACTTTCGGATGATACAGATTAGTTAGTATCATCATACAGATGTTTAGCCCGTCCCAGTCATCGTTGTTAGATTTCTCTTTTTTTGTTGAGTTACTATTTTAGCATTTGCTTCAACTATTTGTCATTTTACTTACATATGTTTTTTTTAGTTTTAAATATAGCTTAACCTCAAATATATCCACATCATTTCAATGTAAATATTGATGAGAAACAGCAATTTATAGTTTAGTTAAAGCGGTAGGACGATAGGGTTTTTCTCACGTCAACTGTTCTAACATAAGAAAGTGAGCCTTGATCGTGAATAGGTGGGGCCACGTTTGTGCTTTCATATCGAATTATTTTTCTCCTAAAAGTCATATTATATTTGACAACTAATGGCAATGCATAAGTTAATTTCACCATAGTAAACCGCTGTTTTTTCACCTGTTGAAATCCCTACAGTTTAAAATTTTTCATCAATTTTCAAATTTAGGAGAATTCTTGATTAATTGAAGACCAATTATACCGGAGGTCTCCAAGATTTGAGCCTCTAACTAGTCTCTAGTCGAAGAAAAGCATGATAAAATGCATGTAAAATCATACCAGGGTATAGTTTAATGTACTGTATGTACTTTTTACAATCTTTCATTAGTTTTTATTACTTTTAGCAGTGCTCATTTTGTTTTGTCAATGTTCTATTTTTAAAAAATACTTATATGCAAGAATCAAAACTATCATCAGCCAGTAAATAGCGTATTTAATTGTGTTTAAATCCTGTTTTGCGGCTTTTAGGTGCTAGGAACTCGTCTGAGATTAACTATATGCAATTTCTCGAATAAAATCCATGTATATTAAGCGATGAAAGTGATATTTATTAAATATAATTGTAAAACATTAAAAAATCAACAAGAAATAAATTTGTCAAAGGATGCTGAAGCAAATAAAAATACAAAACAGAATTTGAACACAAAAATTAAAAAGGTAATCGCAGACTTATGTCAGTTCTTTCACATACGTATACCGCCTACGTATAAGCGAAATGTAGGAACACCACATCGATAAAAGCAAAAGACTACTAAAAGTAATAAAAACTAATGAAAGATTGTAAAACTAGGTACTTTTAACTATGCTCTGGTTTAATTTCAAGTTAATAAGGCGATACTGCTCCTAAAGGCAATGCTTGAACATAAGGTCCATTACGTCAGTGAGATGTATTTGGTTGGACCACATCAAGACTACTTGGCGCTATTTCAGTAACTAAATAGCGAGTGCTATGACTCCGACTCATGAGGTTTGCTAGGTGTGCAGCAGAATTTTGGATGTTATCTTGAATGTGTTAATATAATTTAACTAGTGGGGTAACCCGTCATAAATGACGGGAGCAAAATTCACAGGCAATTAATTGTGCGCATGCGCTTCGTTTTTTCTTTTTTTTTACTCATTTCATTTCAATTTCAGTCACCCCTCCCACTTCCCCCCCCCCCCCCGCCACGTTTCTCTCTCGCCCCCCCCTTCTACACTTTCCAACCTTTTCCCCTCTCCAATTTAATATCATGGGGTTCTTGGATGGGAAGGGTGCAACATATAGTTGACCTTGAGAGAAAAAAAAGCTGTTCATTTCTTCATTTATTTAAATTTATATAAATTCCGATGTGCTTCAATGATTGTACAGCGTTACTTCAGACAGACAGACAGATAGATAGATTGATAGATAGACAGCCACACAGACCTGGGATATTATATATATACTAGTGGGGTAACCCGTCATAAATGACGGGAGCCAAATTCACAGACAATTGTGTCCTGCCTTAGAATTTCTTTTCCTCCGCCCTTTTATGACGTCAGACCAATTAACAAACCAATTATAAATTGATGACGTTCATAATACAGCTGAGCAAAAGAAATTCTAATGCTGGGCACACCCTCCCACTTTTTCCCCCTCCACGTTTCTCTCTCTCTCCCCCCTCTACACTTTTCAACCTTTTCCCCTCTCCAATTTAATATCATGGGGTTCTTGGATGGGGAGTGTGCAACATATACAGTAGTTGACCTTGAAAAAAAAGCAGTTCATTTCTTCAAATTTATATAAATTCCGATGTTACTCTACACACACACAGACCTGGGATATTATATATATAATATATAATAATAATAATATTTTCAAATAAATTTTAACTTTATTGGAAAAAGCTTCAGGTCGTCTTTATGTAGTAGCAAGTAGCTCGTGGTAGCAGGCAATCATCGGTCACTCCACTTTGCTCGCATAAGACCGCAAATATATGTGGGTTTAGGCTTTATTCTTCTGCAACTTTGGTACTATCTTCCTATAGGACATACGTTATTTTTGCATTTCACCACTGTTTTACGAATTCTAATTATGCATAATCCTCTCTCATTTTTTTCTCTAGGATATATGGATTTTATGATGAATGCAAACGACGATACAACATCAAATTATGGAAAACCTTCACAGATTGTTTCAACTGTTTGCCAATAGGTCAGTGCAAATGTTAAAACCGGATTAGGCATGTACATAATTATGCTCATCTCGTTATTCATCATTTTATCATCATTTAAATCATTAAATCGCTAATGATACATTTAAAAGCAATTTGAACACGAATGTCTGGAAATATCTAATCAAAACTACTGATGAAATTAAATAATTTCTAAACATAGCCCATATAACGTTTTATATACTAAATGTTGTAAATCAAACTTTTTAGGATAAAAAAAGATGAAATCTTTAGATAAAAAAAAGCTCAGAAAAATATTTCTTAACTTGTATTGACAATAAATCTAAAATTAAAATTAGGGCAGTTATGCAATTTACTAAATAACTGGTTTATATTTAAACTGTTTACTGCAAATAGAAATAACTTCACTAATTAGCTTTTTTTTAAAAGTTCAATTGTTTTTGGTTTGTCTGGTTTTTTAACTTTTTTAATCCCGAATTTTTCAAACTTCACATAAATGTTACACAAAACTTAAGCTCAATTAATTAAAATTAAGTAAACAACAGTTTTTTCTTCCTTCAAGCAATTTGCATTCTATTGTTCGCACAAAAAATCTAGCCTTTACAATAGAAATTCCTGGAAGCCAAAAAAATAAATGGATACACTATCACATTTTGTCAATAAAATTTAAAGAAAAAATTTGGTGGATAAGAAAAATAAACGAAAAAGCCGCTCATCGCTGCTTTATAGCGTCAGAACATACCGGTACAACTAAAGTAATGATATATAGAGATTTTCATACTTTGAAGCTCAGAAAACAGTACTTTTATTACTTATACCCCTTGGTTTCTAAGATCCTTAATTTCTAAACATTTCAAAATTAATCATCAGATTCATGAAGAGATACTGTAAGTATCATCAATTATTAAATATAATATCTAAAAGTCTGTTTTCAAAATAGACATTTCAAGTTTGAACTTTTCAATTAAAAATAATTTTGTAAGTTTCACCATAGTTTCACGATAGTTGCTGTCATGACAGCAGCAACTATCGCGAGAACTATCATCATGAAGACCACATAATAGTCATTATCGCACAGTTGCGATAGCACTATCACACTATCTCGTTTGACTATAAATAGTTGATAGTACTGTCACAACAGTAATAGTTGTTGAGTGACCGCTTGTAGGGAAACATCCACTTTGTAGGGAAATTCGGCTTTTGTAGGGAGAGAGAGAGGCAACACTGTTGTTGACTTAATGATAAATCTGAAGTAGACGTCACACTGTCATGTGACAGAACTATCACGTTATTTCAAGACATGTAGACAGACAGTTGCTATCGTGAAAGTGAACTATCGCAACTTTCATGACAGCTAACTCTCACGAAAGAACTATCGCCGTGAAAACGAGGCTTTAGAACTTTTCCTTTCAATTAAAAATAATTCACAAAAAAGCCACCTGAAAAAAAAAATACTTGAACAATTTTTTTTCCATCATAATAATAAAACTAGGTCACTGACTTTCACTTTCCTACTACAGTAGTTCATATTGATTTTTCAACATTTTTTTTTTTTAAAAAACTTTAAAAAACCATTCTTCATTAGAAAAAGTTAACTAAATCCGATGTGTTTTTATAAAAATCTGCCATTTAAATAACAAAAAAATTCAGGATTAAAATAAATTGAGACCGTCTTCCTACAAATACTAGATTGCCACATAAAATAGAACATATCCTGAGAGGAATAAAAAGAAAGCGGAAAACACATACACAAAAAAAAATAATCCTTTCCGTGAATGTTTGCCAGCATACAGAAAAACCCACCCCTTTTTTCCCCAACATTCAGTTTATCTTGTGTCAAAATCGTTTAAACTATCACAACAATGAAAATAAGAATAAGAAGAAAAAAAAAAACTATTAAGGCGGAGGAAAATCCTAACCAATAACTCGGTTACTGTTATGTTAGATTCTAATGACTGTGTTACTCAACGCATGATGATGATGACTGAATTTCTTCTAGAAAATGGGACAAACTCTCCATCTATGAGAATAAAGCCGCGTCTACAATGTAATAAACACTAGAAATATACCAATAATGTCAAAATGGTAACTGGTTGGATATTATTACCAAATCTTGGTATAATATACATTGGTTGGTGGTATAATTTGTTAGTTACACTATACATGTAGATGCAGCAATGAAATGGAACCTTTTTTTTGCTGTTGGTGGCTCAAAAACTGAATTGCTTGACTATTTTTTTCAAAATATTAAAAAAATAGTTAATTTTAATGTTCAAAAATTCAAAAATAAAGTTTGCGAGTCCAATGTTTACTTTTAATTCAAAATTTTAAATATTAAATAATTTATAAAAAACAGTGAACCTCATGAAGTTCATTTTGTTTTTTACTATTTTAAACTTTGATAAATCTGATTATTATCATTTTTTAAATTTTAATTTTTATAAAAGACGAAGATCAGTAGATAATATTATGTAGCAAGTAATTTGATGATGCTAATTATCTTCAAACATAAAACGTTTCATGACACGTTTGAAAATAATAAAATTTTGCATCAACATTTATTAAAAAGTATTACTTGAAAATTGCCTTAAGTTTATTTTTTTAAAGATGTTTTAGTATTGTCATTTAGCACTTTCCCTTACTAGAATCGGGTGACATATTTTCCCTTCCCCAGGGTATCCTGCTATTTATTTGGTTATCCACTTTGTTCAAAAAGGTCATAGTTCGTGGCTAATGCTGATCTTGGAAGAGAGAGAGAGAGAGAGAGAGAAAAAAAAAACGCTATCGAAAGTACACTATAGCGTCTTTCTTGCTAGTAAATGTAAAAGTCTGGGCCAACTTGATTACTGGCCATAATGTAAAATGATTCTGAATAACATTTTTAAAAGCCACACCTCAACTGACCTTCATAAATGTTACGTTAACACAATGAAACCCACAATATTCTGCATGGATGTGTTGGAGGCGCTTAGTAACGTCATAAATGACTAGTTTACGGTAACTAGTAACCAAGGAGAACCAGGCCTTTACGTTTACTGGAAACACACTTCTTTCGATACCGTTTTTTTTTCTTTTTCAAAGATTAGCGTTAGCCACGAACCTTATAAGAATACCTTTTTGAACAAAGTGAATAAACCCTTCGTAGGTACTAGTATCGAATACAAATTTTCAAAAAAAGTTATTTGTGTTGCGGAAATCTTTGGATGAAACATATTTGACGACAAACTTCAATATAAATGTCATCAATTTATATGTCATAGCTGTGTATGAAATTGTGAATCACCCAGTAAAACTTATAACTTTGCACTAAATGACAATGTAACAAGCTAAGAAAAAAACGGGAAAAAGAGCTGAAAGTAATAATAAAGTGATAAGGGTGACTGCCCTCTATTTCGCCTACAGTTCTTTCGTTTATTGTCTTTTTTTTTATACGTTCGTTTGTGTGTAAGGAACAAAAAAAAAAGAACGTTAAATCCTGGAAATGATCATTTAGAACAACCCCTTGTCAGTGGGCAATCACACAAAACCATAATGAAATAGACCTATTCGCTTGAAAATTCACTTTGGCACTCAACTTTTTTTTTTTAGAAAAAGAAAATTAAAGTATGTACTAGACTCAAGAGATGATAAGCGAGGATTATGACGGTATTTCACATTTTTTTTTTTGGCAACACTAAAGTGAGACATTTAGAACTTTCACAAACCTCTGAGAACATGGAAATATTTTATGAAACTTTAGAAAAATTGTCGCGTTTTTCAAATTATGGCTCACTTTCAAGATTTGCAACTGGTTCAGCATATATACAGTATATGCGACATTTACTTATTTCTAAATACTCACAAACATACCTGAGCCAAAAAATTAATCTTGTCAACAAAAAAGACTTGAAATGTTGCCCATTTCATTAAAAAAATGCTATTCCTTTATATTACAACATAAACTATTTTTATCTCTTCCTGTTGTTATTTATTTTTTACAGCTGCTTTAATAGAAGGAACAATTTTCTGCATTCACGGAGGACTGTCACCTGAACTTCAAACTTTAGATCAGGTGAGTGTCAATTATACAAGAGTCATTTCTTCTTGTTTATTTATACACAAGCTACCATAAAAAAACAAAAAAAATAACTTCATAAATAAATCAAATATTATTTTAATGCAAAAAAAAATACTAATCAAGTTTGCATCATTTTTTAAAAAAAAGATTCTTTTTTTTGCATATCAATCATCAACACTAATCAATAGTTACTTACTTTCGTTTTCTAAATTGCTAAATACAAAGTGTTCCCATAAGTCTGGCATCATAGAAACAACACAAATATCATTATTCAAAGAACGTGCTCAACGTGTGATACTTAAAAATCCAGACGAAATATCCAGAGAAAAAAAATAACCAGTATTATCCGATCCGAAAATCTCACAGGCCACTTCATAGGCCACTTCGACCTCCTATCCAATGGTTCAATTATTATCTTTTTATGATGTCTAAGTTTTGAGACACCATGTAGATTTGTGTCATTTGAAACGAATTATGTCTGTATATCAATCAATACTGTACAAATGTCATTTTTAATGAAAATTATTTATTCCTAAACATAAATTTGTTTAACGTGAGTGAATACTTCAAAATCCGCCCACCACAACTCTGACAAACTGAATATTCTTCATACAAACTTTTTTTTCCTTCCAGTAACTTTCATTAAAAACAAACCAAATTGTTTTAGAAACTGGAATAATAGATGATGATTAGGGCTCGGATTTTGATGCAATATTAACCGGAATATTTCTCAATATGTGGCCCAAGTGCCAATTATGAAGTAACAATCTCGTTTGGATAAAAAAAAAATAGTTAAGAGGCTAGAACTCTAGTTGACAACTGATAGTAACTAGACATCTATAGCCTTTAACCAGCCTTTTCTGGTTAGAAAAAGCATCATTGTTGCAGTTGCTCTAATGATGATGATTACTTCACAATTAGCACACTTGGGCCCACAAATTGAGAAACATTCTGGTTGATATTGCATCAAAATCCGAGACTTAATGATGACGATAAATGTTTTTTTTTTCATGTTGATATCATCCTCTGAAATAAACTTTCTATGGCAGTTTGAAAATAAGTTTCAAAAAAAGTTTCTGGAAGAAATATGTTATATGGGTCCTTTTTCAAACCACCATAAAAAGTTTATTTTAAAAGATATCGTCTAGTTTCTCAAAGCTATTTACCTTTATGTTGTTACTGACAACTAGTTTGAATAAGAATAGACACAAGTGCTGGAACAAATTACTTTTCAAAATAATCAGTTAGAATTTCAATTACTACATTTTAGAGAAAAAAAAGTTTATTGATTATGATTCCTCATTTTCTTAAAGCCGTTGTATTACGCTCGTATTTTCAATCACAAATCAGATAAGCAATAAAAACTTGATACAATCAAATGCCAAAAAAAAAAACCTTAATCTTGAAACTGATATAGATTGTCTTGGTCAAAGGTGCACATAAGATTCGCCAGTAATCAATAAGAATTTACTTAGTTCTGAATCAGATAACAGATGATAATTTCAAAATACAGTGAATGTCATGCAAAGACAAGAATAGGCTTAAATTATGTTACACGATTTCAGCATGTAACATTATCGTTCATTTGCATATTTTGCAATAGCTGCTTATAAACCATTTTAGAAAACATTTTTCTTTGTAAAAAAAAACACAGTTAGAAAAGTAAATTTAACATTAATTGTTTTTGTAAAACTCTCATAACAGATTAGAAAGATACCACGACCCATGGAAGTTCCGGAAGATGGACTAGTATGCGATATTTTGTGGTCAGATCCAGACGAGGTATGAAACCTTCCACCTTCCCCCTTCCCGAAAACCATCACCCTCAAATAACCATGCATATCTCCACTTCTTCATAGCTCACCTGCTGATTGTATTTGGCAAACAATATCATGTCACCAATCTTTCCTACTTCTCAAACTTTCACACAAGTTACATGACGGCCTATAATATACTGTTATCGGTTCGTCAGTTTTTGTGTTTAAATTTGTATCTGCTCCACTAGAATAGAAGTGTCAAGAGCAGCGCCCAAAATGAAAATAACGATATCCATTTCATGTTTTCATCAAGAGAAATTGTCGGAAATAAACTGGTATAATGACGGCAATGGCGAGATATTTTTATAGCCCGAGGTTCATTGAGTAATGAGTATGGCAACCGTCTTAAATGATAAGGGATAAAGGTTAGAAATTAGCTCTAAATGTTAGCGGAAGAGTTTCTAAACGGCAGTAGCGTGACGACATCAATAACAATATGGACCGATTTAGCAGTTAAGATTTCAAGATAAGTTTATAAACTTGGAGAGAATTAAAAGGTTTTTAATGCAACACAAATAAAAACGTGGTAGCCGAGCTCCAGTAAAATTGTGAACGTCCTCAAAAACGTAAAAAGCAACAAATCAAAGTGGCTTGTGCCAAAGTCAGTCACCACTAGATTTTGCTATGTGTAAAGCATTGTTTCCACTCAAGACTCATAACATAGGTCTGAGTGGAAACCTGCCTTTAGTCAATCCCAAAGCTGCTAGCATTGCCAACATTTACACCAATGATCACTACTATATATTTAAAGCAATAAATTGTGATTGACATTTCTCGCATTATTTGCAAGAGTTCCTTGAACACTGACTTACAGAAAGCACTTATTTTATTTCGATGCCCCAAATCAGAGTAGCAACTTTGCATTGAACTTTCAAGCAATAAAACTTGCAACAAGACATGCAACGAGACATGCAACTCAAAAGTTTCTAGTGTGATATGACGTACAACTTGATGAAACTTTCTTTTAAATTATTGTGAGACTCAGTTTCAATAAGTTGAACGCGTTCAACTTTTCTATAACTTTTCAGTAAACAACCAATAATATCTCGTTTCCACTACAAAAATTAACTGCAGTTATATAACAAAAGCTAAAGTTAAGGGTGGTCTAGGGTGGAACAAATGCCCCCTTGCCCTCCTGCGGGCACCCATGATGAAGGGCATTAGACACTGTGCAGGATTCTTTCAAGCTCTATAAGAGCTTGTATTGCCAGTATGCCTGCCTTTTAGTAAATTTCGTTTTGATCAGCATGTAAAAAGTGTGTAGCCTATGGTGTACAGTAGTTACGATAAAATTTAAAAAATATATAATCAAACTCACCATGAAAAGAAACCACAATGTTCATTGTTGTTTTGATAATGTCATTTTTTTTAAAAACTGTTTTAGGAAATTAAAGGTTGGGCCGAAAATGATCGCGGAGTATCTTATTTATTTGGTGGTGACGTTGTGATGCGATTCCTCGAGACTCACGACTGCAGTCTAATTGTACGAGCTCATCAGGTCGTCGAAGACGGATATCAGTTCTTTCAAAAGCGAAAAGTAAACAGATTAACTAATTAAGAATTACATCTGTTTGACGGTGTTTTGCGAAGTTTTCTTCAGGTTTAGTAGCGCGCGTAAGTTCGTTTTTACTGAAGCTTAACTATTCATCAGTTAAGCTTTTCAGTTATTATGCTCACTGCTCAGTCATCTTCAGCTAGAATAAAACATATCAAGCAGCTTTTCTAGTTCACAAAAAATTAGCTCCGCACACCTGAATGAATTTATTTTGACACACACACACAAGGTCCATGCCACGTGGCCTTCATAAAAGACTTATTTGCATGAAATACCTTTTCTTACATTTCTATTGGTTGATGGCTATCATGTGATGACGATGTCAGTAGCTTGTCAGTTATAAGTTATAGCAAGCAGAAATATCTAATGGAATCAGATATTTCAGCTTCATAAACGCTCAGTTAGAACCTTCAGTTTCAGCCATAAAAAAATGTCATTTTCATCTCACAAATACACGTAGGCTCTATAAAGTTAATGTTGACAAGTTTAGAGGACAAAATATTTCACCTTCAGTTAGAAAATGTTCATCTTCAGCATGCTACTAAACCGGCCTTTAGACCTTGGAAAAATTTCATGATAAAAGTTAGAAAAAGAACAAAATAAATTTTTGAAGGTTAATTGGTCTGTTTTCATTAAGTCACAATTGGAAGTGAACGTGAATTTTGAACGAGTCAGTTTAAAAAGTCATACTTTATCACATTCGTCAAAAATTGACCCAATCAAAATTTAATTTTAACTCAGAAATGTTTCGAAATTACCATAAAACCATATTGTTTTTTTTTTAAAGATGTCAACATGAAACAACCATCAAGTCATTCAGCTACTCTAGTTTCTAAACAACATTATGTTGCTTCTGAATTTCTGAAATGCAGAATAATTAAAATTCAGTTTCAATTTTTTCCACCCTCATTTGCATATTTTGCAATGGTTATTTAGAAACAATATTTAGATTAAACTCGACAAAATTCTCTTTTTTTCTCTCTCTCTCTCTATAAAAAAATAAAATGTTTTTATATTCAATTAATTAAAAAGGTTACAGAATTGTAACCTTTTTAATTAATTGAATATAAAAACATGTTGTCTAAATGTTGTTTCTAAATAACCATTGCAAAATATGCAAGAGGAAGGAAGTTTAAAAAAAAATATATAATAATCAAATGTTGCATGTGTTAAATTAAAAGTTTTTGTTTATTTAAATTGCAGTTAGTCACGTTATTCAGTGCTCCAAACTACTGTGGAGAATTCGACAATGCCGGAGCTGTCATGATAATATCAGAAGATCTCACCTGTAGGTTTAGTGTTCTACCTGTAAGTTTTTTGTCTTTTTTTCAAATAATTTTACATTGCTTTAAACTCATCATCTATGTCACAAATAAAGTGTCAAGTGGACGACGTCTGAAGATTTCTTTTTGTGAAAATCCCTCACTTAAAGTTTTGTGAAGGACAAAATATTTGAAAATTTACCATATTTACCTTATTTTCAAAGAGATCGTCATAAAAATACTTTTATTTTAATAAGTGAATATCTATAAAAGTATGTTCATGACAGTATTTTAGGCCCCTTTTATTCACGCGTTTTGTGTCGCAAGACACACGACGGCTGTTGCCAATCGGCCACCTGTCTTTTCGCAATTGCAGAACCGAAATCTCCACACAACTGGCCAATCGACATAGGGACGGCAGACAAACGGCGCATTAGCATAAAAGAACCCATAAAAACAAGGATACTTATAAGGGGCAATTTGCGGTTGTCTGAAATAAGGATAGGTCAATACCGGAATAACATTACTCACCAATTTGTTGCACAGCGCTTTACAACCCGTGGTGTACAACTTAATAAAAACAGTTTCACATTAAAGTGTATAATTGGATCCCCCTTAGATGAATGAAGCTTGTGACAATCCCACTGACGATTGATATGTCACTAGTTTTAAAATTTAAATACTAGTTACCTTGACATTCAGATTACAACTAAGTATAGCGTCATCATGACCATAGCAAGACAACAACCTTGAAGGCGTGACCAAAAAAAATGTCAACTATAGATGTCTACACAACGTGTGCCGGTACGTTCACTCATAAGTTGCAAGTGGTGTTGTGCAGCACTGAATTAAGGCCCGGGGTCTTATTACAGAAAACGTCCTAAAACTGTGACACTCCTTTTGCGCAATTTTATAATTGTAATTTTGTGTAGGATAACAGTCAATGGCAGTCATATGACAATATTTGTCATAATTATATTTTGTAATTTTCTTTTGTGACTGTTACACTACTTTACTGTCTTAACAAAATGTCGTCACAGCCAATGGGTATCCCAATGCATTGCTTTCTGTGATGTCACTATCCGGTATATTGAAGTGTGCGCCGCACTTAGTATGTATGATCATAACCAGGGCTTAACAGCTGATTCACTCAAGTGACATTGTGACCTTCAACTAACCATCAAGTTTACTTTTACTAAAATTGACTCTTATCTTTTATTGATATCAGTGACCTCTTTGAGTACCACCAATACCCTGTTGTGTTGTGGTGTTCAATACAAAGTGTGAGGATGTCAGAATTTGAGCATTTTTCTGATAACTCAGTGATAAATGTCACATTCAAATCGATATATTGGTTGGTTGGAATGTTGATGGTCTTATATAGCTTCAAAAATGTGAGGTTAATGTTTCTACATAGATTCCTCAAGAATAAAATGTGGAAGGAATATAACCTACATGCCAATGAAAGTTCCAGTAACTATGCTAGGACAGTCACAAAAAGTGACGTCGACAAAAGCCCTTACGTAGTTATGGCAAATAATGACAACGGGGTTATTATTCATGACAGAAAATGGTCACATTTACCTCATAACCTAGCAACAGCACGTTTTATGATTAACATCCTTCACATTATGTAAACAATAATAGTATTGTCATATCATTATGACAGTTACACAATATAATGTATGTAGTTGTGATCTTCCTCCAATAAATTATACATATATAACCAATTAATTAATTAATGTCAATACGGTATTGCAACCAGTGCCAAACATCCTTTAGGATACTAGTTCTTTAAACAGGAGTCTGCAGAGGGGACTCCTCGGACTAGTTAAGTTTAAGAACGGTTGCTTTATTAGCTTTAAAAGGTCAAACACTGCGTTTGTCTACTTTTAGTTGTGACCAACTCCTAATGTGAAGTAGATGATACAAATTAGTGAAATTTGAATGTCTCTATCTTTCTTTAACGAGTAATAATGACCTCCCAGGATAATACGAGTCATAAAATGATAGATCATAAGCAGTGACATCATAAAAATTGATAATGACCATTTTTCAAAAAAACATCTTATTAAGTTTCTTTTAAAGTGTAAACGTATATTCCAATGACTCTGATTACGCAGCCGATTGTCCTGCATATGTGGAGCAAGACTCAGCAAGTGTAAACCAAGTGTATGGTTGTCATATAGACATTAAATCAATAAACTACAATAAACATTTGAGGCTATTGCAAAACAATGTTATACTTCTTAAAACTTCATAAGTCATTATTTTTATTGACTTAGCAATCATTAAGAATGTGACCCTTAGTCTTAAGAGACAAAACTTAATTGTGCACACAATTCACATTTTATAATAGCAATGTAGTGTACATTACCAAGTACAACTTAGGAAACTATTACCAATTGCTACATTTGCCCCGCCCCACCTTACATAACAATTGGAAACATGGTGAAAACAAGTACGAGGCATGTATCTAATGTATTTGTCATAAAAAACATGTTATTAACCAAGAATCCTTGCTCTAATTATCAGCTAACTGTTTTTAAACCATCTTAAAGTTACATTTGAGCAATGTTTTCATGAATAATGTAATTGCTTGAACTTTTTTCCTTCATATCATTATCATCACTGACTTGAACCTAAACAAAAAACTTGACATTTTAACATCCATTATCACATTTTCAAATATAACTAATGCCTGTACTATATTTTATATTTTTTATGTTTATGTAGCCTAGTAAAACCCATTTATCATATGGCAGCCGAAATAAGACAACCTTCATTGGAAATGCTGCAAATTACTTTGCTGCAGCTCTAATGTGAAGAATCCTTCATTCAAGACAAGAATCTCTATGGAGATACAGCGGAAGGAAAGAACGACGATGACGACGTCAACACAAAGGCCTCCAAACTGCTGCTGTTGTTGTGATCTGGATCTTTACCAAATTATAGTCAAGATGTAGTTTTTTTAATAACATACCCATTCTCACCATTATCAAAAACCTTCAAGTTTTGTATAAAATTCCCAAATGTATTCTATTCACGTTAACATGTCTATGTACTTAATGCAATAACTCTTCTAATATTTCAGATTCATTACTTTCTTGATGCACACTTTTTGAACATTTGGAAGGTGCCTTTGAAAATCTCTATCATTACCGTTATGGTAATTCACCTTAGTCGTAACTTGGATGCTGTTAGCAGGAGTGAATTTCTCATCCAAACACACTAAGCTGCCGTCAGCCATAAAAGCAATCAGCTAACATGTCGAGAAACGTACTACCATTTTGGACGCCATATAATTGTTGAATTTTTGCTTATACTTTTTTTTACAAGATGTTTGCTGCTCATACTTATCATTTGAGCTGTAAATGATGATATACTGCAGCAAGTACGGCAAACACAATAGACTTTTTTTCCCCCAATGGCTCTGATAGAACACCATACAAAGGAGGCACACTTCGTCAATCAATTTTCAAAGGCACCGCCCAATTACAGCATCACGTGTGATTCAAGAGCCTACACACGGCAAAGTTTCACGTACTATGAGACATGGTCAATTTTACGGTTCCAAAGTTACTCCAATTGCTCTAGCAACCAAACGGCAGTTCGAAACTCCATGAAATTACTTCAACATCCGAAGAACATATTTGCCGAATACACAGAACTTTTCTTAAAGCTGAAAGATGTTTCTGAAGAACCGAAAGGTGGTCAGCATAATGGACTGTTGTTTAAGGCCAATAGCCTTTAACATCCATTTAGCAAACTAGCATAATTTAAAATTGTAAACAAAAACCCTTTGAATATTACTAGCAAAAGACTTTAATACTTAGCCATAACATTCAAGAAGCCATAGCAACTTCATTATTATTGAGATGCAGTTTGAAGAAAATAAGGCATACAGAATCCAGACCATATTTTGGACATTGTTTATTGTGTTATGCAGCACGTACTCGCTGCAGTGTCTAGACTCTTAAGTGACTGTAAACACCAAGAAAGTAGTGAATCATCTTGTTTATCCACAGTTTTCAAAAATAAAATCCGATCTCAGTCTCTATTTTAACTTATTAATCAAATTTGGAAATTTTCATTCAGTCTGTTATTTGCTGTACAAAACACCAACAGTTTACAGTAGAAATAAATTGGAACTGTCGATTTATATAAAAAAAATATTACAGAAATGGTGTTGCATTCATTTGGTGTAATTGCAATCTAGTGCAGAGACATTACCTCTCACATTTCAATCTGAAGCTCTGATTCAAACATCTATCCGATTCGAACACAGACTGACCCCAACGACACAGTACACACGACGCCGCTGCGTGGTTATAAAGCGCCCTTGTGCAAACTCTCATAACGGCGCCCTCAACAAGAAAAAGGGTGGATTAGTACAGGAAGAGTGGCAGAGTCTTGCATATACAGTGTACACTGACTATCTATGGGGGGCTGGGTGTTGTTTAGAATTGTGCCTACATTAAGGTATACCGCTTCAGATAAGCCATTTTTAAAGTGCCAATGGTAACGTCTCCAGCAGTGCCGCAACTAGGAATTGTGTGCCCGGAATTTACATTACTGTCAACGCCCTTAGCTCCCTACAGGCTACTCATACAAATTTGACCCATTTTTCCGAATTTTAAAAATTTTAAATCCTTGTGCTTTTCCAAGGTTTTTAGGACTTATGGGGCCAGTTGAGCGCTCCTGAGCCATTTTCAGAGCTTTTAGAGCATTTAAATATTTTTCAAATTTAGGCCGTTTTTTTGAAAAAAAAAAAAACGTTGTGCTTTTCCAAATCCCGGTGGCGCCAATCAGATCATATAAAATTGTCATATATATATAATTTTTTGGGCACATAAAATGATAATTGACCCAAATCGCCCCATAGCTAGCATGCTAGTAGTGAGTAAAAGAAGCATCAAGTAATCCACCATTTATAAAAATAAGTCATGTAATATAGCAGTCATTGCTATTGGCTAAACACTTTTTTGTAGGGCAGAATTTTTTGTAGGAATTTTATTTAACTTAACGCCAACCTGCACAACCTCATGCCGCTTCCCTGAACACATCATTTGTGTTACAAACTGTCGTGTTAAGAAGTCAAAACTGTTGGGCTAAATTTGAAAACGCCTACGTCTGTTACAGCTATAGCAGCATTTTGTGAAAGCACATGCCAGCTCCAACAATATTAGCGTTTACTGAATCCATGCAACCACAATTCATTGTAACACAGTATTCAATTCCAATCACTCATCAGTTGTAGGCTGTGCCTAAGTCGTTTTTAGTAAGAATGACTGCAGTCATTTTCAATCAAACTTTTTAAACGCAATCTGCAATATTTCGTTGAATAGCCGTGAGCAATCATATTAGTGTAGGATTTTTAAGGTGAAGCCTTGTAACGTTTTCTCATCTGAGCGATGTTTCCATTACTTTCACAGTCCTTTTCAAACATACACTCACTTGTAGCAAAGATGTATCATTTTCTAAGCTTAAAATGAATTTGCAGTTCTTTGCAATAGTCGAGACTCACAATGTTGAAGCTGATCGTACGCTGAGTCTATATTTAAGGCCCCTTCAAAAATGAGACAACTTACAGACTTCTATAAATTGTCTGACGTTCGTTTTTCTTCAATGTAACGAAGACATTCCAAATTAAGTTTGTCAAAGTTTCCAGGCACTTCTTCACCAAAGTAAAAAAAATCATCTTTTGAAAGTGACAATTTTTTAAATAGTATTTTATAGTAATTAAAATACTATAAATGAAAAAGTAATTTCAAAGTACAAACGCATTATTTAATAGATGTATTTCAAATACAAATACTAAATACAAATAATGTATTTAAAATAGTATTTTAAAATACTCCCCAACACTGGTGTTGTATGTACTCTCCACATTTTCAGCAACACAAACCACCTACGTCACTATTTTGTATTGCCGCTTGCGCTGCATTTAAAATAGAGTTAATTTCATCGTAGAAAACCAACCTCTTTTTATTTTTTTTTTTTTCAAAGCTGTACAGTGTACATGGTAAATTTTGATGAGCTCCAAGTAAAATTAGCAATTGAAAAACTGAAATCTTCAATGTGAAGGTTTACATCTTGCTAGCGAACACATGCAGCAATGGTGGGGGAGGGGGGCATTATTTAACGAAACAGAGTGACTCCTTCGTAATCGAGAAGCCATTTCTTGACATTATTCAATGTACCATGGGCATACAAACCCAAAGTGGAATCTCCACGAACAACACGATGACAAGGAACCAACAGTTGAAAAGGATTGTGACTCATGGCAGATCCAACTGCTTGGCAAGCTTTGGGATTGTCTACCAGTCTTGCAAGATCACCATAAGAAACGACTTGACCGGCTCCAACAGCTGAGGCTAGTGTCAGCCACACTTTGCCACGAAAAGATGCTAAAATAAAAAAAAAAAAATAAAAAAAAAAAACGCAAGCAAACAAATCAATTTGTAGGCTACCTTTTTCATCCAACGAAAGACAAAGCGGAGGAAGCGGAACAGATACAGAAGCAGATGACGACGAACGCTCGAAGTAATTTCTCAACCAAACAACGCACATTTCAATGGGCATGTTAGCAGCAGTCTTATCAGTTAAATCCAATGAAATTATCTCAACTTTCACCCTACGTTTCAAGAAAAAGGCGACTTCAAAATTATGGCTCAAGATGGAGAAGTAGCGCCTGTTTCAGTATCACCTTATATCTGGACTGAACGTTTCATTGGAAATGTTACCATCCTGCCCAACAGAATGAAGGCCAGCAAGACAACCTCGTATCTTCATGTTTCCGATTGGAGAGGAAACAATGCAAGAATCGAGCATCTCGGATTTGCAACACAGCACTGCCTTATTACGCATATTTACGCTCCTCGAAGTGCGTTCCGACTGTAAGAATAAAATGAAAGTATTGTCACTTTTTCCGTGTATTACTTTTTGACAGGGGTTGGTAACATATCCGGTCATCGTTCGATCTGCCTATCTGTTCGGTCCAATCTCAATTAAGCCTATGTGCCCGGCTTACTGCTACCAAAGAGAGTAAAGAGTAGAGAGTAAAGAGAACGCTTTACTCTCTTTGCTGCTACCTTAAAGATAATTTCTAATTAATCATTGGCGAATTGAGATTCGGCATATATCAAGCGAAGGCACCCTTCCGATGACAACTCAAGAAAACAATCAAAACGACAGTATGGTCTAACGCATACAAAGTTACACAATCATACACAAAACAGTCACTCACAAGAGTGACTCAGTGAGAAACATTACAAGAAAATGTTATTTTAAAAACTAGAATAGTTCTTAATTAATGTTGATTAAAAAAGTGGAAAATGGATCCTCTTTTTCATTTAAAACTATTGAAAAATGTTTCTTTTTTAAGAAAATCACAAGATACATGCTACTTGAGTACCTCTGGTGCAAGTGGCCTAAAGGATATAGGCTGGACAGGCAGTTAGAAATCGGTAAGAACTTCAGTTAGCTCCACCCTTGTTATGACGACCGGCAACTTGTAATTGGCTGGTTATGTAGTCCGACGTTGAAAAGGGCGGAGCATGTGACGTCAGACTACATAACCCGCCAATTAGAAATTGCCGGTCGTCATAACAAGGGCGGAGCCAAATGAAGTTCTGACCGATTTCTAACTGCCTGTATAATGTATTGGCTGGTAGCCTGGTAAGCTGTTACTATATTTGCATTACGGATGGCTGTCCACAGTCTCCGGCACGGCGGCATATAAGTTGATATAACACACAAATAGTATATCGCCGCCAAAACACACCTGGTTACAAGTTACCAAACATACCAATGAAGAAATTTATGATGCCCGTTGATGTCACAATCGAAACAAGATTCACAACAAGAATAGATTTCCAATCACCGTCAACTACTAGCATTAGCCGATTGGAGTTTTTCATAGCGCATGCGCATTGCCATCTCGGTCGGTTTGTATTGGAAAGTGATGGCATGTGAAAACTACGGTGCCACTTATAAGACGTGGGCAGTTTCCATTGGTCATCAATAGATGGCGCTGCTAACGCAAATCTACCATCACTTTCCTATACAAACCTACCGATATGGCAATGCGCATGCGCTATGAAAAACTCCAATCGGCTAATGCTAGTCCGTCAACTTTGCAATGATGATTGATGAATAAGTGTATTGTATTTTGTGTCCATGAGCTCTCATATATGAGCCATATGTCCAATAAGCGCCTCTAGCGGCAGTAGGCCCAAAGAAGTTAGCAGACGAAACTTTAACATAGAACTGTATGGAAAAATTGCTGCGCCGGTAAGCTTTTTTGCCGTTTTTTCGCAAATTACTTGCCCAATTTTCGTGAATTCTTGAAAAAATGAAGGCAAAAGTACGTAGTTTCACATCCTTGCATTAGTTTTTTAATATTTCACTTTGTTTTGTTGTTTTCGATGTTTGTTCTGAACGTTGCTATTAAACCGAAACTATTAACATGGAAGCCAATGGAGATTTCAATAAGTCGGTACCGTAAGTTGTTTTGCTTATTTTTTGTAAATTACTTGCACAATTATCGGGAAATTTTAAAGAAATAAACATAAATAGGTAGTTTTATAATTAATCATTGTTTAATTAAATGTTCTTCCTGTTTGTTTGTTTTTCATGTGTTATTCAAAAAATTCACTTCAACTATTCATTGTAAGGTTCAGAATAAAACATTGAAAACAAACAAACAACGAGGAACATTAAAAAAACCAATGCCTGATTGTGAAACTACGTACTTTTTTCTTTATTTCTTTAAAAATTCACGAAAATTTGGGCGTGTAATTTGCGAGAAAACGTCAAAAAAACTTACCAATGCAGCGATTTTTCTATAGAGTTCTATGTTAAAGTTTCGTCTGTTAACTTCTTAGGGGGCCATCTTTTAGCCTTACTGCCACTAGAGGCGCTTATTGAACATATGGCTCATTTATATACATTGTAGTTTCCAAAATTACATCAACACGTGCAACAACAACCATAAATCGACAACATTCATTAAATCCATCCTAGATGGCAGCAGACGTTCCAGATATGTAAAGAGAGGCAACGTTTCAAAATTGTGAAAAACCCAAAGAGCAACCACATAATATCACAACTTGACTTTCCTCTTTTTTTTATTTATAAGAGTGAATCAGTCTGGCTAAGCAAGCACCCTAGCAGTAGCAGCTATTGTAATATTTATTACTAGTGGGGTAACCCATCATAAATGACGGGAGCAAAATTCACAGGCAATTGTGCGCATGCGCATCGTTTTTTCCTTTTTTTACTCCTTTCATTTCAATTTCAGTCACCCCCTCCCACTTTTCTTTCTCTCCCCCCCCCCCCCCTTCTACACTTTCCAAAAGAAGAGTTCAACATATAGTTGACCTTGAGAAAACAAAAACGGTTCATTTATTCAAATTTATATAAATTCCGACGTGCTTCAATGGTTTTTGTTACTCCACACACACACACACACACACAGACCTGGGATATTATATATATAATAATTATATCAAGAATGTTCCACGTCATTCAGTGTGTGGGTGTTATTTTTAAAATATAGATATTAACTTGTGCCATATTAATAAAATCCTATTGTTTCTGTGTAAATTTATGATTATTGGGTAGCAGTCACGACACTTTTTAAGTAGTTTCTTATAAGAATTAAAACCTGCAATATTCTGGCAGGTGACATCTGTGGCACTAAAGGTCACACTGTATCAATTTTGGGAACCATTGCACTAAACTCTTGCCAAAAATACTTTTAAACATGCCGTAATCTTTTTTTCTTTTATTTGAATAAATCACTTTTAACAGCCAGTAGTTCGGATTCCTCGTCATGTGGCTATTATGACCATTGGGCATACAGGATGCCAAATTTCCAGTGTTTACTGCCAAAAGTCAGTGAATCACACGATAATCTTTGTGACTTAGGTAACAAATATGACTAGAATGACTACTCTTAATTTTGTAATGCCTGATGCGTTAAAAATATGTTTGGCTTTTTATAAATAGATGGTCGAATTCCCAACTTCTACCTCTCTTCCGATCATTCCTTTTTATGCGCGGAACACGTAAATATGCGAGCATGGTGTCGCTCGGTATGCACAAGCGTAAACTGGAATAAATTTGTTTTTAAAGTTGTTGTCCAGACACGAGAGTATCAAAACTACTACAGTAACGACGTTTTCACGTGGAAGTCAGCAGTAATAATAATTCTTGCCACAAACATCCAAACATGCAAACACCACATACAAACAGAAAAATAAAGCAATTTTCATAATACAAAGAAACAAACAAACACATAGTTCGAAATGTTATAGTTTTTATATACATAACAACAATAGAAATTTTATTTTGTTTATTTTTAATTGACCTATGCAGTATCATTTGAATAAACATCAAAGTAGCACCCAGAATATTATTAAGAGCCTAGATCCACGTCCATCTTGTTGTTTTAAGCAGACGACAACGAGACAAATGAGTGTTCTTATATGGTGTTACTAAAACTGCAAGAAATCGCCTCACAATCGCTCAATTAAAATACAGTAAAGTGCAAAATGCAATAAAAAGTATTGTTCTTCACGTGATCGATTTATATAATTTTTGAAAAGGTCCTTCTATTTTTTAATAACGTTTAAAATCGTACGTTTTTGAACTCCATGTTAAGTTCCATATAGGACTAAAACACCGTCCAACAAAAGAGAACTCTCATTAAAAGTGATTTAGAGCAATCAGAAAAATTAGCACGTACTTACACGTGTTATTTCCTTCAGGATTATTCCTTTTTCTAAATTTTAAAAGGGCTTTCTATTTTTAAATAACATTTAAAATCTTACGTTTTTTAACTCCATGTTAACTCCCTTAGGAGCAAAAAACCGTCACCGAAACATTTGAAGAACTTCCATTAAAAAACGACTTAGAACTAGTGATGTTCCGATAGCGATATGAATACTATCGCGATAGTCAACTACTCGATAGTCAAACCTTAGACTATTACTCTACTGGACTGGCAACTCCCTATCTTCCACATGTTAAAGCGTTAAATGCATGTTCATAGGCAAAATAAATAAGGCAAAAGTGACGCCAGCTCCGCCTGGTGGCATTATTTTAAAAGAAAATCGTTAGCTAGATTGTTTTGTTTTTTTTGCAAAGGGGAAGACATTGGGGGTGAATCATATACTGTATTACAAGTTATTTTAGTTTTTTCACGTTTTACTGGATTTTCCAATTTTAATTCTATTCTAGGAATCCAGTAAAATGCGGATAAAAAAGTAAAATGAATTTCCATATGTGATATTCTGCTGTGAATTTGTGTAAATCTTAGTTAATCTCGTACATGATTTTTTTTAATGTCGGCCCAGTTGTCGTTTCGACTCCTAAGCAAAAAATGGTTGGAAAACGTTGTTGTTACCGTGTTTGTGACTCGCGTTTTCCTGATAATAGACCACAACCAAAACAGGTAACACTTTACAGACACTTTTTGACAGAACACAGCTGTAGTTCTTCATCGGCCATACTTTTTATAATAATATATATAAAAAAATCCACCCTATATAACTACAAAATGAACTCGTCCAAAGTTTGACTTTTGATATTCATGTTCATATACCATAGTCCCGCTAGAGGCGCCACTTCAAAAACGAAGAATGATATTTATACGTATGTATAACAGAATCCCTGAAGTAAAATCATCATTTTACAAAAAGTGCCTAAGATTTCTTCAATTTTAAACTAAATTTAAAAAAAATCTTTTAGAAATCTATTTTTTTCTATATTGGGTGCAACAAAAATGTTGTATGGTTCAGTGTGTAAACAATAGTTTATATGGTTCAGTGTACCCGTTGTTAATATTAGTTTAGTTATACCATGTTTGTTGTCAATAGAAACATTCAATGAAAAGTTATTTACTTTTGACTTTAGCAAATGTACACAATTGAAATGAAAGCGTTGTATTCTATGGAAATTATAGAAAACTCCTTTCTATGAATGACATTCACGAATGTGAGTTTAGTTCGATTTTGGTTTAAAGAAAGAAGAAAAAAAAAACCACAAGTTCAAACAAAAGCCCTGTACATTAAGAGTCATGATGACTTATGAATATGTCAGTAACACATGCCAACTCGTTGCACTTTACCTTTTCGTGAATTTTTAGCAGCTCGTTCAAGCGCTTTTCATCGAGCGGCCACATTATTATTATGTAGATGGATGTGCTCAACGAGCGTATAAACAGGGGCAAATTAAGCCAAGAAGGCTTTTGATGATTGGGCTCCCCCTTCACCTAATAGTCAATAAAATGGCAACAATTTTAATATTTTTTTAAACCTCTTAGCATGATATTGTGTCTACTAGTATTAGACCCTATACTAAATAAGGTTATTACTTTGTTGTACACCAGTTAATAGCAGTCGTATGACAAAATGTGTCATAATAATATTTTGTCATTTGCTTTTGTCACTATTACAAGGTTTCGATCTATATATGACAATTTACTGTAATATAACAGTCCATATTCCATTTCTGTAATTAGGCCCCTAGGTCTACAAATAAATTATTTAATTAGAATTTGGAATATTTAATTAATTACGAATATTTTCCGATTATCTTACTTTGATACAAGAACAACAGTTAAACTTAGAATGATTACAACTTAGTTAGAATGTTGAACAATTTTGCTTCGTAATTTTATTATGATGCATACATCATCTACGATATATAGATAAATTAACAATATGCAAGTTTTGTGAATCTGCGGTTTATGCAATTTTTCGGATTCTTTGTGAGTTTGCGGTTTCCTGTGGTTTTCTCGAAATATTGCGTTTTCTTTGTGTGATTTTTAATTTTATGTGTGGACAATAGGGTGAGATTAAAATTTATTTTTCAGTGCCATACATGCCAAAATTGTGTGAACAAAATAACGAAAAAATCTCGTGTCGTCACAAGTAAAAGGTGTTAGCTCGGTTTGTGTAAAGTAGGTCTACGTGAAGCAAATAAGTAAAATCCCTTTTTCTCTCTCCCCCCCTCCCCTCAATCACAACATTAATTAATAAATATAAATGCAATTATAAAACTGTTCGTTTTATGCAAATAAAAATGAGCATTATATGGAAAAACGTAGAAAATATCTAATGTAATAAGTGAATATCCATTATTAAAGCAATTTTGATGCAAAAAAACTTTTCTTTTCTTACAAACAAAAAATACTGTAAGATAAATGATGGGACTTTATGCATTTATTTATTTTTTGATTTTTAGTTAAATCTAAATTGATTATTATTATTACGCATAGGACACTTACATGGTATCACAGCGAGTCAAACGGGTTTGCAGATTGTACCATGTGTTTTGTGCATTTATGCAAACTTGATCTCAGTAATGAACCACAAAGTGCAGGCTAGTAATCAAGTGCGATGAAGTAAATTCAATATCTATTTAGGTTTTTTAAAGAAACACTTTGCCATGTCGACGATTACTTAAAACTAAATTCGCACAATCAATCGTAAAAAACAATACCTGAAAATATAATAATAATTATAGTTGAAAGTATGCCCGTATATATTTCTCAAAATGATTTAATCATTACTTACTTCCACAATCATGAGCGAATCCAACATAGTAAAGCCTCCAAAATGAAACCCTACTGGTTTCGCCATCAAAAAATATGTGTACCAAAGCCAATTCACCATCTACAATATATGCAAATATAATTACGCCCTACTAAATTATTAAATAAATTTTATTATATTTTTAAACATGCAGATGTACTGAGTTGAATAAAGATTCAACTCAGTACATCTGCAATCTGCTTGAAAGTCATGTGGCAGGGGGATAATTCCCAATCAGAAGTGATTGTCATTTAGACAATGTCTACTGTAGACATTGTCAAATTGAATTTATTCTAAAATAGAACTTCTGCTGGAAGAAAATACTGAAGTCTAACTACATTCTAGTGTGAGACAACACCATCAATTTGGCTATGCTGTTGTCTACTAAATAGGAAGGATGACATTTCCATGTGACTTCTTGGCTGTTAATATAAAATGATGTCAACTTATTAATCAGAAAAGAGTCCTTCTCACTGTCAAAAGCTTTTTGCGAAGTCCAAGAGTATTAAATAAAATTCAGACTTACGCTCGTATTATCCAGCCTTGGCTTTTGACACATTTTTTCGAATTTTAAAAATGTTTGAATCCTTGTGCTTTTCCAATTCACGGGGCGCCAATCAGGTCATACAATTTTCATAATATATATCATTTTTTGGCACAGAAACTTGCACATAAAAATAATAACAGACCGCAATCGCCCCATAGCTAGCACGCTAGTAATGAGTAAAAGAAATGATGTAATCCACCCTTTAGACAGAAAATGAAGAAGGAAAAGTCATGCAATGTAGCACTCATTGCCATTGGCTAAACACTTTTGGTAGGGCAGAAATTTTTTTGTAGGAATTTTTTAACTTAACGCCAAATGGCGCCCCTGTCATCAGGCGAGGTTGTGCGGTACACAACCTGCACAACCGCACGCGGCAGTCCTGGACACATTATATGCCTATATGTTGGCAAAAAAAAGTGCATAAATTGTAATTTTTGCAATATTTTCAAAAAAAAAAAAAGTCTCAGAACTTTTATGACTTTCTGAAAATTGTGGAAATATACTGTATAAGGAGAACATAGAATCAGGTTCATCTTATAAATGAAATTAACGATGAACTTGATACAAACGATACTCTGAACCACTTACACTCCTCGTACATCCTTTGATGTTGAGAGAAGTTTTTCTTAATATTAAAATTTTTTGACAAAAAATCGATGAAGTTTTGAATTTGAAAATTTAAAAATGTTGCTTTTTGCCATTTTCTTCAATTTCCATGGGTGAAATTTTGAATAAGATTTTTTATAGTGCATATTTAATGGCATATTTAGTTGTTTTTTGTTGCATGAGTACATGCATATTTTGTTGCTCTTAAGTGCATGAACCTTCTTGCCCTGATGATGATGAAGAAAAATAAAATGTTAAAGTGAACGAGTGTACCATACTACCATACCTCCTTAGTCAAACGAACGCAATAATGATTTTCTTCATTCATTAAAATGGGTTGAATTGAGGTGAGTGTCTGCATTACCTTTAAGATAAAAATAATTTGTATTATTGAAAATGAATGCATAAATTTGTTATTTAAAAGTTATTATTATGTTTAACTTTTGGGACAAAATATCACTAGAAGTGTGAATACTTTGCCATTTGAAAACAACTTTAAAATTCGAAAAAATGCATAATGAAAAGGATATGTATTGATATCTAAGACAATACTATTATGACAAGTTGAAATCACATCAAAATTGAAAAAAATAAGAAAACCTAATTTTCTAAACTGAAATGGAAAATTTATTTTAAATATATATGAAAATATCTTTAAGTGGTTTCAAAATAATTATCAATTTCAACTTGAAATTACTCGTGAAACGTAGACTAACAGAATAGAATCAAATTTTTCCTTTTGGACTACAGGCAATCGGCGGCAGACAGTTTAGTCGGTCAGAATAAACATTATGGCTTCTTACAGCGCAACGTACATGGCTGACTAAATAGCCGGACCGACAAAAAATATAGGACATGTTCCATTTTTCCAACAGACTCAATTGTCAGCGGTAGGATCGAGATCCTGTACTCGGCACATGAACTACTAATTAATGGGGTGGTTTATATAGTTTTTACATAGTTTCCGGACGGTGCGTGCATGATGGCAGGCATTCACACATAAGCACAACCACCGAAAAACTGACAGTCGTGCGCGCTTGTGTTTTGTCGCGGCATCAGACGTCTAACAAACTGTTGGTCGTGTGTGCTGACCTTACTACAATTTAGTCCGTCACCAACTGTCCGTCGTTTGTGGTCGCCCTAAGTCAAGGTTGGGTCAAGTTGGGTTTGCCCACCAACAGAAATCTTTAACCGACGTGATACTTCTACGTAAATGACATATTTGAATTTTTTATTTCTACAAATAGTTTTGCTTCAAAATGCTTCAAAATGTACCTGAAGCGTGCTATGTGAGAAAACTCTTAAATGCAAATAAAGCAGAAATGTCGAAAAAAATTAGGATTTTTATTTCAATCTATAGATATATCTAATCTCTGCTTCTTTCTTTTTTTTACGCAAAATAGTCGTCAGAATCTTACCTCAAAGTTGAGTCTTGACGCATAAATTAACCACATTAAGCTAGAGATGACGGAATACACTGGTATTGCCAAAAATAGAACAATACTCGAGTCTAAAAAAAGTTGTATCCCAGCAGACACATTGACGCATAATCGCACAAAATAAGCAGACATAATACATTGATATACTGTGAGTGTCAAAAAATGATAGGAGAAGCAGGAATCAGCTGTTGTAAGAAGTTTTAGCAAATTGTTGTGAGAAACAAGCATCCTTCGAAATGTGTGTCGTAATAAGTAACCTGGTGCGGTTTTAGCTTCAAGAATGTCCTTTCGCAATTGCTTTAACTCTTCCTTTATGTAAAAACAGATCAATACAACTATCACAAGTATAAGAACATTTGATGTAGCAAATAATAAGGACAAAAACACTATAATCATTCCAAACATAGTCAAAATATCATTTGTTAACATAATTTCCCCTTTCAGCAAACAAAGTAAGCAAAATGCAACAAATGAACAACTCAAAAGGACTCCTCTCGAGATAATTTGTATTTTTTTGTGTGTGTTGCTTTTTGCATGTATTCTGCTGTTGGTCATTAGTGTATAAAGTGCTCTCAACTGAACAGCATTTAAATTTAGAATTAGGTAATTAAGACCATAGACTGCTACAGTAACAACAAATATGATAAATACTGTGAAAATATTGTCATCATCCATATCTTCAACTTCATCGTCAACAAAAAAAATACAGAATACGAGTAGGATGTACATCACTTGGAAACATCCGCAAATGCAAACACAAAGCCTGACAAATGATGCGAAAGCACCGGATTTCTCCGGTGGCTTCATGGATACAAAAAAGAAATCCAACACAAATATAGTTTCCCTAAGGGCACTAGCGAGTGTACGGTTTTTAATATTTTCTAACATTGTTTCCAACTGTGCTTATTTATGAAAATATGTTTTCAAATGATAATTGTAAATAGTCCAAAGCTTAAATAGGAATGGCATTGAATGCTTTTTGAAACCAATAGCAACTTTGTTTATTTTTATACATTAGAAAGTGAAAACCGATTCTATACTGTATACAATACAAAAATGACATTCATAAAATAACAAAACATTCTAACTCAAAAATGGAAGTAGATCATTTGTTTTGTTCCTGCAGCATTAGTTGGCGCCGCTAGCACTCCTTCTCTAGAAATGTACTGACACTCTTCAACTCTGACTCACCTTCCTTTTTTCCACTCAAACTTATAATTGAGTCGCTATTTCTACGTCATGCTCTCTTCACTTATATGTGTTCTGGGTAAGTTTGTCACACTGATAATAGGTTGTTTTGCCCTTTAGGGCAAATGATTTTAGGGCAACTTAGGGTACTGTATATACATACCGTACAGGTACATACATTTTATCAAAAAAAAAATAAACAATTTGAATTAAACAAGTCAGTACAAATCCCCACCCGGCGTCCTACAGTCGCATTGACGTTATGGAAATGAAGCGGAGTTGTGACGGTCGGTTAACCCGATACAAACAACTGCCATACAAATGATACAACAACACACAGTACCTTTCTTGGAGTCGATTGTGACCATTTTGGCTGTGAATTATCCTGTAGTTATCTTGGCGATTTTAATCATCTGGACATTGTTTGGCCTATATATTTTTTACGTGCAAATAGTGATACAGCCTTCTTGGATCTATTTTTGGGGAGAGGTTTTAAACAATTAATAAACTTTGCTACGCGTGGTGAGAATATTCTAAGTCTCCTACTAACTGACTCTGTAGATGTGATTCATTCATTGTGTCCCTCTGATCTGTTCACATTATGTGATAGGCCTCCCCATGTTATTGTCGAGTTTGCCCTAAATTTGAGGTATTCATTTACATCGAATTTAAAGTTCCGATTCTGGTCTGCAAATGGTCTCCTGGCTATCAGAGGAAAACTTCAGGAAATACCTTGGTCCGATGTTTTTCAAAATTTAGACATTGAGTCAGTTTGGTCTCTTTTTCGTACTATTATAATTGATTTATTTGATATGTATGTTCCTCTTAAAAATCATACAAAATATCAATTTATACCCCATACCTTAAAGAAAATGTTTGCTAAGAAACGCTTAGCTTGGCGAACTTGGTCACGTTATGGAGATGTGTTAGCTTTAGAGCATTATAAATTTATAGTTACTAAATTATGTGATGCAACAAGTCATTATAGATGATAACAAGAAGCCAAAGTTGTTAATTCCAGTTCATTATCAAAATTTTATCAATATGTAAAGTATAATATGACCAATTCAAATACTATCACTATACCTCCATTATTTGATAGTGACTTAAACCTTGCTAGTTCAGATATAGAAAAGGCAAACGTTTTAAATTTAACTTTTTAGAAGTCATTTAATAAAATCACTGGAAAGGTTACAGTACCCAACTTTTAAATATTTTATTGTTTTGTAATTTTGAGACTTGTATCACTTATTATGATAACATTATGATTGTAAGCTGAACTATTTGTGTCAAGGCTGCATGTAAGTTGGGATTTCTTTTCTCCTTTGTGTGCCATTTTCAATTATGAAATAAACATTATTATTATTATTATTATTATTATTATTATTATTATTATTATTATATAAATTAACAAGTAGTGTAGCCTGTCCTAGGATGGTAAAATCTAAAAAAAAATCATTTGTATGCTTCTTTTTTATGATCAAAAAATTTTCCATTGCTTATTAGTAGAGACCTACATTGAGTAAAAATTTAAAAAAGCCCAGCCCAGCCCAGCCCATGAGACTTTATGCTAGGCCCAACCCACCAGGCTCATGAGGCCCACACAGCCCACTAGGCCCACGAAGCCCACCAGGCTCACATAGCCCACCAGGCTAACAAAGCCCACCAGGCCCATGGGCCTTTAATATAAAAATGCCGGCCCATGGCTTTATGTAGGTCTCTACTTGATAGCACGGGTTACTTTTTAACGAATCCCATTTTTCAAATAATTTTAAAAAACATGCCAACAACACCCAGTATTCACAGGCAGTCACCCATCCTAGTAATGACTAAGCCCAATGTTGCTTAACTTTGGTGATCAGTTTAAAACCAGTTTAAATTGACACTGTCATGCATAGTAGCTATCTACTATATACATGTAGTAAAAATGTTAGTAAATTTTGAGCATTTTGTATGGGATTATAACAAATTTCTGATCATGAAAAACAAGCAATATTTATACACCGCATACGGTTTGTCTACATTAGATCTATACATAGTGCCCTTCTTGGTGTCGTGTTGTTTGGATTCCAGTTGTCAAACAGTTCAAATTTTCGCTCCAATGGAAACAACATTTTGCAAACCACAAATAGGCCTACACATTTATCACATGCATGCACAGGGCACACATTTAAGTTGTTCTAATGCCAGGTCAATTTATTAAGTATGCAACAACTGTAAATTCATGTCATTAAAAATCTGGTTTCATTTCATACATTTAAACCGGTGATTCGCAAATCGTGTGCCACAGTATACTAGCGTGCCATAAGTTTTGACAGGTGTGCCACAAAATTTCGGATGTCATTTATAGCAGATGTTTATAGATTATATTTCAATAATTGCAAGAAAATCTTAAATTTTACATTATAAAGCAAATTAAAATAACTTTCCTAATAGACTATTTACATGTACACACTAAACCACTGGATTCCAAAAGGTGTGCCGTGAGTTTTGCTAAGTGTGCTGCGATTTCTTAAGGTAAAAAAATACTCTGCCGTGAGCCAAAAAAGTTTGGGAATCACTGATTTAAACAGTGGTAACAAATGTCATTTTGAAAATAAAAATTATTTTTTGTTACTTACATTCAAAATTAAGTTAAAATACATCATATGTAATGTATAAACCATGTCCTGATATTTAAAAAAATGTTTGTTACACCTGCCCATACCTTATGCAAAATAAATTCTGAAACGAAATGTGTTTCAACTGTCCTGGCTGCTCTCACACTAGCTGCATAAAATGGATATATTATGCAAAATTTAAGGTAAAAAAAAGTACATGTAACCTTCAAATATTGTTGAAGTTGACACCCACCAAAAAAACAAACAATGTTTAATCTGAAGAAACTACTGTAACTTCATAAAAAATAAGATTTTTTTATAGGCGTGTCACTTACAAAAAATTGCTATAAATGTAAATATTAATGTTTTATGTTTTTGTTATATGAAATTATTGAAGGTAAATATTTTTTTGCATGTTTTTACCTAATAAATTATTGATATTAATGTTCACCAATGAAATTACACATAAACAATAAAAACGTTAATTTTTGTTTAGAAAAAAAAAAACCATTAAAGTTGTAAAAGTTAGAAACTACTGTACAGTGTATTTTTGTAGTTTCAGAGCGAAAAAACATTACTAATAAGTTCTTTTCATATTTAAATAATTTCAGTAATTTTAGTTCTTTTTTTTTTGCAAAAAAAAGTAGCTAATTTCAAAAATGTCGTCCAAGACATCTGAAAATCGCACACTTGCTGACGCCTTTAGTGAAATACTATTTTTGTTAGATTTCTTTTTTGTACCTTTGAAATCTAAGAAAGAAGCTACCCTTTACAGTTATATTATGAGACGTTTTGTTTTCGTTTTCGAATTATTGCAATTGATATATTTTGCAACAGCTCTTGGGATGTCTGGTAACGGACAAATCGAAAAGGCCGAATCTAATGATAATGTTCTCATAATTTACTTTGTGTACTTCGCTACTATTATTGTGAACGCATTCAATTACGTTGTTGTTAATTCAAAAGCTGCCGATTTTAGAGCACTATACATGCTAATGCGAAAACATACACTAAATTCAAAAAAATGCAGTTACAAGAAAATACAAATTATATCTAGGGCAACGCTTTTAGGATGGATAATTATTATAATAATAGAGATTATAGCTTGTGTTTTAAATTGTATTGAAGTATCGGACAAACCTTATCGCGAAGATTTCACTTATGCTATCATTTTCGTTTTTTTTGGTGTTTTAATATCAACCATTTACATTCTATTGTATTTGGTAATTCTCTTAACTTATTTTTACATAAACCAAGAACTAAAACAATCTCAAACCAATGTTAAAGAAGCTCAAACTCGTTATATGTTAAAGCATGCACTTCGAAAAATGATCGACTCTCATAGAAGTTTGATCCAACTTCTTACAACCATTGATTCGGTTTTCTCCTATTTTACTCTGTCATATACAATATATCAATCTGCTATAGCGGCATATTTTGTACGTTTTATGATTAATGTGATGTGTTTTAATTTTCCGTTTTTTGAAACTTTTGGAGTTTCTTTTGCAATATTTGTGTCTTTAATCATTTGGGTTTTTATTTGGATAATATACGCATCAAAACTGAACGAAGAGGTAATGATGAGTAATATTCTTATTAGTAGAGATGTTGTTAATTTTTTAATTAATGTAAACAGTCTGGAGAAAATGCACAGAAATACCTAATAGGGTCCCACCCTATGATATTGTGTGAGTTTTCATGTGTGTGTAACAATAATTATCACTTTAATCAAAAATAAAAATGCATACATTGCACACATTGCATAATTATTTTAAATTTGCCTAAAGACACATTCAATTTCATGATTTCTTAAAATAAAACACTTTTTGGCCAAAAGAATTCTTGTAGTTAGTGCAATATCTAAAAAAAAAATGAAGGGTAGATCTAAATGTTGTGTACAACTTATTTTTCACAATGTTGGTTCGTCTTTTGATTTTTAGATAATGAAGACACTCGCCTCAATACAACATGTGTTAGTCAGAGACGACAACGGTTCTTGTAAACTCAAAACTCATGAGGTAATTTCTTTAGAAATTGAAGAAAATTATAGAAATTTCATATAAGAAGAGATTCAAGTTATCCTAGTGTGCGAGCTAACATTTGTCCACAACTTCACATAAATACTAGAGTTAAACACCAAATAATACTTAAAGATAATGCTACTGATAAGTTATTTAAGGTGGCTGAATAGATATTTATTTTGATTTTGTCGTTTAGGGCAAATGGTTTTAGGGTAAGTGTCTATAGGGCAAATGTCTATAGCCCATTTTTTCTTTCGCACAGATGTTGAATTGGCTTTGCTACATTTATTCTTTTCTGGGAAAACCATCAGGAGTCCAATTTGGGCGATTCAAGTTATTAGAATCTTTCATGCTTGTGGAAGTAAATAACAATAAATAATTATGAAATATTATGAAATTACACATTTAATATTTTTTTTTAAACTTTTAGATGCTACTTTTCATCATTGACTGTGTGAATTTGTTTGTTAATAACCGTCGAGAAGGCGTCGTATTGCTCTAAAAAATGAAGATTATACTATTAAATCATCTTTAGTTGCAGTGAATCGAGTTGACAGCAATCTTATTACCTAATGCACATTATTTATCTGAATGTTTTATCATCACAATGAATGTATTGACTTAAATAAAGATTCTAGCTGTTTGGCTTATAAAAACACTTTACAAAATCCACTACAGTACAGAAGAAAGGTCTAACTATACCCACTAAGAAGCTTGTGACGTCATAAAGATTGACCGAAAATGTATTATTGTGTCATTTAGTAATTAGTATGTTTAAAAAGAGATGATACCAAATGTTTTCAACAGTTAAAACAAAAAGAGCCTTAAATTCATTTCTTATTACCCACAAAACCGCCTTGGGTTCAGAGAGTTTATTGTGTTCTGAGACTGGATTTTATTTTGTGGTGGGGGACCATTCTCCAGGATTCCACTGTCCCTTCTTGAAAACGATTATAAAATCATACAGTACTACGTCTAACAAGGCACTTCAAGTATTAGCCAGTTGTTCCCACGTTGGCTTATCACAAAGAATAAATTTAAACTTAACCAAAAAAGGTTGATATATAGTGAGTCTTTAGAAGTTCCAATAATCCCGAAATTGAGGTGACATCCCAGCGAGGCCGCTACCTAAGAGGCATCTGATTGGATAGAAGAGGACCTTGATGAACATCATATACAATGCTTTATGGACGGCTCTATGTAGGAGGGCAAACTTGGCTCTGCTGTTATTATTACTATATTAAGAGTAAGTCCACAGTGGAAAAATGGAAGGGTCGTCTACCCGACGAATGTACGGTCATCCAGGCAGAGGTTAGGGCCATTTTTATGGTTTTTATTGTTTCGTCACAACATGGATATAGTATCTGATTCTCTATCCGCTCTCATAGCAGTATCAAGGAGTAAACCTAGTAATGTGATAGCATACGAAGCTAACTATAAGCTTAAAGAGCTTGACAAAAGGAGAAATCAAATAAGACTTCTATGGATCAAGGCCCATGGGACCCAGGGAATGAAAAGGCAGATAGCCTTACAAAAAGGAGAACAATGAATACAACAATAATAACTCAGAAATTCCCACTATTTTGGTTGAAATACGAGGCAAAGTCAAACCTGCTAATTGTTTGGCAAAATGACTGGGAGTTAACAAGCAAAGGCAGGGGGACATTCCTATTTATTCCCAAGGTCATATCTTTACCGGAAAAGTTCTCCAAATACTGACGGGTCATGGAGCTTTTAGAGGACACCAAAATAGATTCGGCATTCTGAAAGACGGAGGAAGTGGTTTTTGCACATGTACATTGGGGGAAGATACAGTTGACCACGTTCTGTGGGACTGTGCGATTGAGTTCAGAACAGAAGCTAGGAACATCTTTAAACAAAAGATTGTTGCAGCTGGATATCACTGGCCTTGCAGCCGAGAGAGATTCTGATTTCTAACGAACTTATAACTGCATTTAAAAAGTACTGTATAGCAGTAGCGATTGATATATAATAGAAGTCTCTTAGTGGATGTCCACAGCGGCACCAATGCTCGAGCAGGGGCGGATTTACCAATAGGCAGAGTAGGCAGCTGCCTAGGGAGGCAAATTTTTGGGGGTGGCAAATTGTAAAATTTTTTTTTGGAAATTCGTTTTGGATAAAAAAAAAAGTATTGTAAAACAATAAACTGCCTAATGTAACAAATTGGTTGGCAAGAGTAATTGATGTAACAAGAGCCAGAATGACCACTTCCGACAAAACAGTTGACATTACCATTGTTAAAAGCATACAAAAGTAACTTTATTACTTTAAGAAAGTATAGGCCATGTGTTTTCAGTTGCTGCCTAGGGGCGGCAAAATGGTAAATCCGCCACTGTGCTCGAGTAGTAAGAAGATAGGCCAAAATAGATTATCATGATACAGGTGGGAGGGGCGATAATACATTCCTGTCTTGTAATCACGATGAAGAAAAAATGAAGTAACAGGCGAGACAAATTGTAGTTGAACGATGTTATATATGTTTAATGTACATTCAACTATTAATACATTATACATTAAACGTTTGACGATATAAAATATAGCCTTGCGTTGTCAACATGACCATTAGAGATGAATAGCATTAGGTTTGTAAATCAGTAAATGGAGCAAGAGTTGATTGAGGCTGGGACTTTTATACGTTGGGCCTGTGTACACCTGCACGTTGGACTCATGCCCAAGAGACCGTGACTGAATTGATATCCATTCCCCGATTTATGATTAGGTCAGAATATTACTTTGTCCTTTAGGTCCCCTTGACCTAAAGGATGTGGTTTGAGTGGAGGAATTGGGGCGCGGGATCCCAAGGCTGGTGTTTTTTTCAAAGAAGCAAAATACAATTTCACACAGTTGAAGTTGCAAAACTTTTTTTATTTGTTTTAAAGTTACAATTTTTAGAAAAAAGGGTAATAACTAATAAGGAAATAAATATTTGTGGTTTTGTAATAATGTCAGTTTGAGATTTTAAAAGAAAGAGGTTATCCATATTAATTTTAAGAAAAATAAGAAGACTATGGCACTGGTGTTTATCAAAAACAAATAAATCAATTAAAAAACGTTAAAAACAGAGCAACTTAAAAAAACAACACAAGAAATAAGTCTTGGAATAAGGCCCTAATTTAGGTTAAAGTTAAGGTTGATAAGTAAATGTACATAGTGTATTTTCATGCTGGATAAATTAGTGAAGAAGACATGAAGTTTATGAATGTGTGACCAACCCTGGATGTATTTGATTCCATTTTCTGTCAGAACTATGACTTCAATGTAGTCATTTTTAAATTTTGCCTGTGACTCGCATCCCCCCACCCCTATGAAATAATCCTGTGGGCGTCTCTGGTCGTGAGTTTTGCTAGGTGTGCCGCAATTTCTCCAGGCAAAAAATACTCTGCTGCGAGCAAAAAACGTTTGGGAACCATGATTTACGGCAATACACAGTTAAGGTGCTTAATGGTGCTTAATGCTGCATGCGGACTTTTATGTCCCTCTGCCATAGGCCTATTTGGCTGCTAGCAGAGAACTAATTATAATTGTAACTGTAACTACTATACTGTATAATTTTTTCTTTCAATTATGAAAACTTATCTAGTATTTCTTCAAGAAAAAAAAAATACAAAAATCGTTTAGAAAATTAAACTTAAAACTTTATCTAGGATAATGCAACACTGACTACATAGTTCTTTATTTGTAAGCAGGCCTAATGTTTAAGGTAGAGAAAAAGACAGATAACTTTCAAATATTGTTTAAGACCAAAAAAACATTGATTAATCAACAGAAACTAACATTATAAAAAATAAGTAAATGCTAGGCGTGTCACTTATAAAAAAAATTGTTAAAATTCTACATATCAATGTTTCTTAACACACGTATTTTACTTTGCATCTAGAAAATGTCTGCAGTGAAAAATTTCAATATCAAAGACAAATAATTTCTGCATGGCTATTTGCATAATAAATTATTGATTTAAATGTTTAATTACATCGCATGATCCTGTCAGACTCACCAAACAAAATATTAAATTTTAATTTTTTTTTTTAAAAAAAGCTATTAAAAGCTATTAAAGTCATCTCATTTAATAAAATTTCAATCATTTGAGTTCTTCTCTTGTGAAAATTAGCTATAGTTTCAAAAATGTCGTCCGTAACATCTGAAAAGCGCACACTTGCCGACGCCCTTAGTGAAATACTATTTTTGTTGGATTTCTTCTTTGTACCATTGAAACCAAAAAAAGAAACTACCAATTGCAGTCAAATTGTTAGAAGTGTTGTTTGGGTTTTCAAATTCTTGCAATTGGTTTATTTTGCAACATGTCTTCTGATGTCTGGTAACGGAAAAATCGAAAAAGCCGAAACTAATGATAATGTTCTCATATATTACTTTGTATATTTCTCATCTATTATTATAAACGCATTCACTTACTATTTTATTAATTCAAAAGCTGACAATTTAAAAGCATTATACATACTAATGAGAAGACATACACTAAATTCAAAAAATTGCAGTTACAAGAAAATACAAAATATGTCGAGGGCAGCTCTTATAGGATGGATAATTATTATAATAATATCCATTATAGGTGCGGTTTTTGAATGTATTGAATTATCGGACAAATCGTATCGTGAAGATTTCACAGCTGGTACCGTTTTCAGTTTTTTTTCCGTTTTGATATCAACCATATACATTCTATTATATTTGGTAATTCTCTTTACTTATTTTTACATAAACCAAGAACTGAAACAATCTCAAACCGATGTTAAAGAAGCTCAAACTCGTTATATGTTAAAGCTTGCACTTCGAAAAATGATTGATTCTCATAGAAGTTTGAACAAACTTCTTACAACGATTGATTCGGTTTTCTCCTATTTTACTTTGTCATTAACAATATATCAATGTGCTATTGCGGCGTATTTTGTACGATTTATGATTAATGTGTTGTTTTTTCATTTTCAATTTTTTGAAAATTTTGGAGTATTTTTTGTAATATTTTTGTCTTCAATCATTTGGACTTTTATTTGGATAATATACGCATCAAAACTGAATGAAGAGGTAAAGCTGAATTCGATTCTTATTAGTAGAGTTGTTGTTAATTTTTTTTAATCAGTGAACAATAAGGCCAATAGTTTGTATCATAAATTTGTTTTTCTTACTTCCGTTATAATGGGGCAGACTATGTATTAGTACCATAGTTAATCTGTTGAATCATTGTAGATACTTTTAAATATCATGGTTTAACTTTTTCCAAAGGTTTTTTTTTCGAAAGAATATATAACAAAAGCAGTAAGCAAAGCTAATCAAAGGTTGCGAGTTTGTACAGCAGACTTTGAAATATTGTCAAGAAAATGCAAGAAAAGTCTGCTATTTAACTGTTTGTCAGACGCCTATTATTGTAAAATATTGTTCACCAGTTTGGAATCCTTTTCGCATGAAATAGAAAAGTTATTACATGTCTTCTGACAATGTCAGCCTTATACTCAAGTGTGGATCTAGCTTTTTCGGGGCTTGAGCTATTTATAGCATACAGTAAAAATATACTGTTTTAATTTTTTAAGATATTGTAGTTAATATTTTCAGGCTAATATCTCTATTTTAACAACTACACAATACTTTTCATTGTGTCTTGGGGTCCCTAAAAGTTTGGGGCAATTGGATCAAGCCCAGTTAGCCCTAATGTAGATCCGCCCCTGCTTATACTAGATGGACTTCAGTGAGAATCACTTGTAAACCACAGAGCTGAGCAAAGCCATGCCTTTCTTGAACCATTGCTAGCTCTAGCAGACTATGGTATCCTCTTCCATCGTGTAAACGGTTTAACACAAGCGACTTTAGCAGCTGGAAATTTGCTCTGCATCAGCAAAGAGTTGACATCAAAAGAAGCCAGCGACTAGCGTCAAAAGTCGCACTGTGTAAACCACCCTTTACAAGCGTATTTGTACAATTTACACTATAAACACAAGCATACACCATGAATATTTTCATAATATTGGTTTTGTTTCTTGAATCTTAGATAATAAAGACGCTCACTTCAATACAACATGTGTTAGTCAGAGAAGCCAATGGTTCTTGTACACTGAAAACTCAAGAGGTAATTGTTTAGAAATTTATGAAAAAAATATAAAAAATTCCATATCAGAAGTGATTCAAATTAACCTAGTGGGCCCACACATCCTTTCAAATAAAATTTGAGTTAAACACCAAAATATACTAAAGATAATCTAAAGAAAATGCTAGTGGTAGATTACTTAGTTAAAATGAAGTGAAAAAATTATGGAAATTTCTGCAAATAAAAAACGTCAAACTTTAAAGAGATCCAGACCTCCAGAAATATATTTTCAAAATATTGTCAAAACTTACCCAAAGATCGCCAAAACTATTTTTAAAATTTAAAATAAGCCATTAAAATCATAAAAAAAAACTTGAAAATGAAGTGACTTTTCCTGAGTCACCAAAGGACGCCATTTTAAATTTCCAAAAACGAAAGTCTCCCCCCCCCCATTTTTGTGGCAAACGTTGTCACTTCACATTTCCAGAATTCCTTAATCAAATACATGTATTCCCTATTTATATTCAACTCAATCCAACCTTCCACGTGGAATAATTCAAATATTAATTTCTTAGTACATTCAAATGAAAGTAATGTGAGGTAAACTTTGGGGAGGTTTTGTTGCCAATGTCTGTTGTTTGGTGCCGCATCTATCTGATAAATTTCATTTATATGAAGTCAACTGATTTTAAATTTTTTAAATTTTTAAATTTTAAATTTTAAAAATCATTTTGGTAATTGTTGAATAATTCTTGACAATATTTTGACAAGAAATTTCTGGAGGTAATGATCTCTTTAAGCCTATTTTGTAAACCAATAAGTGACATTTGTCCTAAAGATACTTGCCCTACAGACAGTTGCCTTATAGCCATTTGTCCTAAAGAAACAGTTCCCCTATAGACACTTGCAATAAAAATATTTGCCCTAAAACCATTTGCCCTAAAATCGTTTGCCCTAAAGGGACATTTGCCCAAAAACCATTTGACCTAAAGGGACATTTGCCCTGAAACTGTTCGCCCTAAAGGAACATTTGTGGATGGATTAAAGGATGAACCGATGAATGGATGAACTTTGGGGGTAACTCTAAAACCCAAAACAGACTGCTGATAGAATTGAATGGACACAATGTCTTTATATTGGTGATCAGGTGGGGTTACATTAAATTAAGCTTGTTGCAGGGGTCTGTGAGGTGCTGCCCTCCAGAACATAAAAAATAACAATTTGATTTAAAAAAAGATTAGGTTGTTACAAGTGTTCATCCCATGGTTTCTGTGTTTATCCAATTCTTATATGCATTTTGTTTCAGGTTGTAGAGGTACCCACAGTGTTCATCCGTTCATCCAGTTCATCATTGTATATTTTCCCGACATTTCCCCTAAAGCCCCTAATCAGCAGTCTAAATATAATACATTTGGCGTTATTTGCGCATCTGCTGCATGCAGAACCTATTTAACATGCTCCACCGAAAGACACTATAAACCGTATGAAAAGAGAAAAAAAGTGGTTTTATGGCAAATGTCCTTTTAGGGCAAGTGATTTTAGGGCAAATGTCCTTTTAGGGCAAGTGGTATTAGGGCAAATGTCCCTATAGGGCAACTGGTTTTAGGGCAATTATCTCTTTAGGGCAATTGGCATTAGGGTAAATGGCTTTAGGGCAAGTGTCTTTACTGCAAATGTCTATATCCCATGTTTTAGATAGTAAATTGATATACATGTATAATTTAGCAAATTATTTAAATACTAGTGGGGTAACCCGTCATAAATGACGGGAGCATCTAGTTTCTTTTTGTGTGACTGTCCGGTTGTCATGAAGCAATTCGGCTTGACCACTTGTGTTTTTTATAAGCACCTTAATATTGTTATAGGTATGTGAAGACAGGGAGATACAGTCGTGTGCCCCGCCCCTTTATGACTGTCAGACCAAATATCAACCAATTGGAAATTGAAAAGAACGGGGCATGTGACGTCAGACCAAATAACAACCAATTCAAAATTGAAAAGAACGGGGCATGTGACATCAGACGACATAACAAAATAATTAAAAGTTGCTGGCCCTCATAAAAAGGCGGGGGAAACGACTGTATTTTACTGTCTTTACTTGCCTGTCCTTACTATTGTTTGGATTCTTGGATCGGGAGAGTGCAACATAAAGTTGACCATGAGAAAAAAGCAGTTCATTTAAATTTCAATCTGATTAAGTTTTTGTCCTAAAACAATTTACCCTAAAGAAACATTTGCCCTAAAGGGACATTTGCCCTAAAGGGACATTTGCCCTAAAGGGAGATATTGCCCTAAAGGGAGATATTGCCCTAAAGGGAGATATTGCCCTAAAGGGAGATATTGCCCTAAAGGGAGATATTGCCCTAAAGGGAGATATTGCCCTAAAGGGAGATATTGCCCTAAAGGGAGATATTGCCCTAAAGGGAGATATTGCCCTAAAGGGAGATATTGCCCTAAAGGGAGATATTGCCCTAAAGGGAGATATTGCCCTAAAGGGAGATATTGCCCTAAAGGGAGATATTGCCCTAAAGGGAGATATTGCCCTAAAGGGAGATATTGCCCTAAAGGGACATTTGCCCTAAAGGGACATTTGCCCTAAAGGGACATTTGCCCTAAAGGGACATTTGCCCTAAAAAGGCATTTGCCCTAAAAAGACATTTGCCCTAAAGACATTTGCCCTAAAGACATTTGCCCAAAAAAGACATTTGCCCTAAAAAGACATTTGCCCTAAAAAGACATTTGCCCAAAAAAGACATTTGCCCTAAAAAGACATTTGCCCTAAAAAGACATTTGCCCTAAAAAACATTTGCCCTAAAAAGACATTTGCCCTAAAAAGACATTTGCCCTAAAAAGACATTTGCCCTAAAGGGACATTTGCCCTAAAGGGACATTTGCCCGAAAGGGACATTTGCCCTAAAGGGACATTTGCCCTAAAGGGACATTTGCCCTAAAGGGACATTTGCCCTAAAGGGACATTTGCCCTAAAGGGACATTTGCCCTAAAGGGACATTTGCCCTAAAGGGACATTTGCCCTAAAAAAACATTTGCCCTAAGGAGATGTTCCCCTAATGAGTAGTCTAAATATACAGTAATTGGTTTTAGGGCATATGTTCTTTGAGGGCAAATAGTTTTAGGGCAAATGTTTTTAAGGGCAAGTGGTTTTAGGGCAAGTTGTTTTAGAGCAAATGTTCTATTAGGGTAAATAGTTTTAGGGTAAATGGTTTTAGGGCAAGTGTTCCTTGAGGGCAAATAGTTTTAGGGCAAATGGTTTTAGGGCAAATGTTCTATTAGGGTTAATTGTTTTTATGGCACAATTGCCTGTGATAAACTGTAGTTTAATTTTGCTACTATTATCCCCTCCCCTTTTTTTATTTGAAATAGAAAATGTGTAATTCATTTTCTCTGGTGTGCGCATGCGCGTCGTTTTTTTTTTTTTTTTACTAATTTCATTTCAATTTCAGTCACCCCCTCCCACTTTTCCTCCCTCCACGTTTCTCTCTCGCCCCCCCCCCCCCCCCCCCCTTCTACACTTTCCATCCAACCTTTCCCCCTCTCCAATTTAATATCATGGGGTTCTTGGATGGGAAGCGTGCAACATATAGTTGACCTTGAGAAAAAAAAAAGCTGTTCATTTCTTCATTTATTTAAATTTATATAAATTCCGATGTGCTTCAATGGTTGTACAGCGTTATTTCAGACAGAAAGACAGACAGATACACAGACCTGGGATATTATATATATAACTAGTGGGATAACCCGTCATAAATGACGGGAGCAAAATTCACAGGCAATTCTGCCCAGCATTAGAATTTCTTTTCCTCCGCCATTTTATGCTGTCAGACCAAGTAACAAACCCAATTAGAAATTGATGACATTCATAAAAGGGCGGAGCAAAAAAAATTCTAATGCTGGGCACAATTGCCTGTGATAAATTCTAGTTTAATTTTGCTACTATTATCCCCTCCCATTTTTATATTTGAAAGAGAAAATGAGTTTTTCATTTTTTCTGGTGTGCGCATATATAATATTTAACAGTTGATAAGTAAAAGATGCGGTTGACAGCATTTTATGACGATTTATGACAAAACCTAAAACTTCAATTTTTGTTTTAAGATGTATTCTTGTCAATTAGCCATCAAAACATAACATTTTTGCCATTTTCAAACTGGCATAATTCTCACAAAATGGTTTATTTGAATCGAATGGTAGTGTCATTAAAATACTACCACTAAATTACTTTTCAACTTCCAAAATACACGTAGGATTTATTTCGAAAGATACTTCTAAAAAACACAGAAAGTATTTGAATAATACAAACATGAACTATAATTTTGTCACACAGATGTTGAATTGGCTTTGCTACATTTATTCTTTTCTGGGAAAACCATCAGGAATCCACTTTGGACGATTGAAATTATTGGAATCTTTCATGCTTGTGGAAGTAAATAACAATAAATAATTATTAAATATTATGAAATTACACATTTAATATTTTTCTTTATACTTTTAGGTGATAATTTTCATCATTGACTGCGTGAATTTGTTTGTTAATAAACGTCGAGAAGGCGTCGTAATTCTTTAATTATAAGAAAACAATCTCATTACTTAAAGCAAAGTATTATTAATCTACAAGTTTTATTGTGTTGCAGTTTGAATTGATTTAAATCTATTCATTTAAATCTCTCTTCATGCATTTTATTTAAAAAATGCACAAGTTTGTACACAGCTTTAAATATTCAGTGTCCCGCACTTTCTCATGGCAAAGAATATTCCAGATGTACCATGAGCAAAATATAGTTCCTGAAACCATTACAATACATATTATGCACAAAAAAATCTGCAACCTTCAATTATAATTATTATGTTCCAATCAATAAACATAAAAAATGATCATGTAATGTTTGTTTAATTAGTATGAACTTCATAAAAAATAACGTTTGTCATAAGGCGTGTCGTTAAAACATTGTTGTTACATGCATGACATTGCATGTGCCATTATTATTTTAACAATAATATTTATTTTTTGCTGATATTTATAATCAATGAAAATTATCGTTTTTTTTTTGTTGCAATTTTGTTTGTTGTTTTATTTATCCAGTGGTGCAACCAGAATTCTGGTCTGGGAGGGCCTAATTAGGTATCTCGGTTGGATCTGTCTCAGTTGACGAACTTAAGAAGCACTGGCTTGAATAGAACTCGGTAAATACAGTATGTCATTAAATTTTAAAATGTGCACGATAAAATTTGTAACTTTGGCAACAATAAAAACAAAAGATTATGCTGTTATCAACTTCCAACATCATGTATTATTCATTTTGAGATTAATCGGCTGAAGTAATATTTTTTTAAAAAGAATAATGAAAAATCTAAAACAGAAAAAAAAACATCAATAAATATAAACATGACTAACGAAAGTTCTAATGACAATCTCATCATTCAATTCAGAGAAGTGACATCTTTTGCTCATCATATTTCTCCATATTTGAAATTCCTAAAAGTTTTTGGATTTCAAATAAGAAGTAAACACAATGCTGGAGCTTCAAAAACAGACATTAAAAGCATTGTTATATTATGCTACAAATGGTTAACCGTTGCATACACAATTGGTTTCATCTTTTGTTTTGTTATCAATCATCTCATTCCATTTATGGAATTAAGCACAGTTCATTTGATGAAAAATGTTATGATTCTAATTGTAACAATCGCTGCCGGAATTGTACAGCCAATACATATGTTTCAAGAAGACATGTTTGGAAACTTTTATTTTATGTTTTTTAAATATTTAAAAAAACAATGTGATATCAGTGAATCTAAAGCTATCATAACAAAATGCCGTCACTACGGTTTGGTTATTTCAATTTTCATGACGATTACCATTGCCTTAGTTTTTATTTGCTCAATATTTATAACCGAAAGCATTTATCATAATGAAGCTTGTTTTACATTAAAATCTAAATTTCCAGACAATACAAACTGTAACGTAGAGAATATCTTTACGGATTCATTTGAAATACCCTGGCTTGCAATATTTTCATGCATAATTTTTACGCAAGCAATACCATTTGCTTGGTTTACTACGCACCTTGTAATAACCATCGTACTTTGTTTAAATGATCTGGATTGCTTTAATTTGCGTTGCTGTACTGGAACACTTTCTCAACGAATTTTGAAGTACCAAATTAAGCATTCTTTGATTGTTCAACTCGTGGGCCAATTTAATGATATATTTACAAATGGTGCTGGTCTTTTTTTCATTATCTTTTTCTTTCTTTGCATATTTACCATTAGAGGTATTTTCGTAGCAACTGGCTTCAAATTTTTAGTTCCAATTACAATAGTACTCCTTTTACTTGGAATAATCACTATCAAAATAATTGAAATCATTAATAATAAGGCAAGTATTACTAGTATGTGTGATGAGTGATGTTTATCTATATAAGTTTATCTATATAACAATTCACAGTTGGCCACGCCCACCACACGGCGCATGCTAGAACAATCACTGACCAGTTTACAAAAAATGGGCGGGGATAAGCCATAAGCTTCGCGTGAACATGAATATTTTAATAAAACTAGTGGGGTAACCCGTCATAAATGACAGGAGCAAAATTCACAGGCAATTGTGCGCATGCGCGTCGTTTTTTTTCTTTTTTTACTCTTCATTTCAATTTCAGTCACTCCTTCCCACTTTTCTCTCTCCCCCCTTCTACACTTTCCAACCTTTTCTCCTCACCCCCTCCCACTTTTCTCTCTCTCTCCCTTCTACACTTTCCAAACGAAGAGTTCAACATATAGTTGACCTTGAGAAAAAAAAAACGGTTCATTTATTCAAATTTATATAAATTCCGACGTGCTTCAATGGTTTTGTTACTCCAGACACACACACACACACATACACAGACCTGGGATATTATATATATAATATAATAATATACAATCATGGGCCCAGAGAACTAACTCAGTTTGCACGTGCTTTACAATGTTAAAGGCCTTGCTAGAGTTCAGTTATTTCAATTATTCCAAACACGTAAATTCCGCAAGATGGAAACTCGGCTTTAAGATAAATTGGGTGTATTTATTATTAATTTAGTTATGTTCTACAGGGAAATTCATGACGTTTCTAAATGTAGTTTCATTGCTACAGACGTTTAGGCAACTTTTAAAAACATAAAATTGACTGTGTTTCATGGTACGTGATACTCTAGAGTGTCTAGGGTCTTAAATGTGAAATATATTTATATGTTATTCTTTGCAAAATATGCAAATGGCAGAGAACACTAATATTGTATAGAGTCGTAACTAGGGCGTGCCGTTAAAAATGACCCTCTTTTGTAAACCTCACTTCGCCCTTCTTCTCGTGAGAAAATGCTATAGTCACGAAAAGATCTGCGAACTGCGACTTCAGAATTTAGGCATCCAGGGGAGATTGCTTTCAGAAATGCTTTAAGCCTGGCACAGATTGTGCATCTAATGTCTTCCAATGCTTCATGAATGATAGTTTGACATATAGTCCTGCATTGACCAGGGTGGTCAATGGTCAATGGTCGTTAGCTGAATTTTTTATTTTTCATACAAAGCAACTGATTTTTGGATGTAGGCTATATATACAATATGCCAACAAAAACCAAGAAAAAAAAACATTCCGGTCAATTTGACCCAACCCAGTGAAACAGGTTAAAAATGTGAATAAAATGGGTATTAAATGAATTTGGTGTGTTTTATGTGACACCCTGTAGCAACAGAAGGGTGAAACACCCAGCAGGAATTTTTTTCTGTCAGTAAGGCACCCTTTAGTGCACAAATGTTCAGACTTGGGTGGCCCGAATTCTGTGTGGATTTGTGGAATCCAGTCAGACCGTGAGAATTGGGAATAGAGTCCCAAAAATACCTTTCCTTTTAAGGTAATATCTCCGGCCCAGGGCAATGATTGGCCCAGTTGGTCAACCATTGAGCCCTGAGGTGACATTGCCCTTCCCAGGAGACCGGACAAGTGTGCCTGAGGCTTGAGTGTGAGGACAGTTGGAAATAGAAGTTTGAACTAGACAGTTCGATCTAGAGAGTAAACTTGAACAGAGTGCATTATGTAAAGAGCAATACACAACTTTGTTATATGAGAATAATAATCAAAGTAAAAGAGCATATTTTATTTTACTAAAAAAAGTGTTGTGTACAGAATTATTGAGTTCTAGGACTCCGGAAAAGAACGGAGTATCCAGCAGAAGGTACTCAGACACAGCCTGAGTCCTTCTGCCTGTGTTATGAGTGCAAATACACATAACATTTTTTATTTTTCTATTGACCCAATTCATCTTATATGTGCAAATAAGCACATAAGAGTTAGTCTAAATTATTTGTATGCTGCCCTACTTTTGCTAAAAATGCTCAGGCACCTTCCCCACTCATTTTTTATTTGTTAATGTTTTCTTTCTCCTTAGGGGGTACAAATTTTAACCTCTACTAAAGTACCAAAAATATTTTTGGGATAATTTTAAATGTTTTAACAAAAAATTCCAGATTGTTTTTTATATATATTTAACAAAAAACCTATTAAGAGGGTTACAAAGTAGATTAATTTCTAAACATATTCATAGATGGTGCTCGCATCGTTGGTTATTATGTATATAGGACACTATGGTTATTCTCATAGACCTTATTATGTACATAGGGTAATTTTTTTGCTATGTATTAGAGGCTACAACGGACAAATTTTTTCCGCCATCTTGGATGTCCGTTAGCATGATTTAAGTCACCAACGTATTTTATTTTGCTTTTTTCTAGCAAATTTTTTTAAATTTTTGAAAAAAATAAATATAAAAATAAAGATTTAGCGAAATTTCGTAATAAAATAACATAATTTTAGTTAGGGAAGCCACTATAAAACAAAAACGTAAACGAAATCATTCACCTTATATACGGCGATTTGTGTGGTCATTTTTGACTAAAAAGGCAGATTAAGGCAGACTTAAGGTAGATTTTTTAAAATTTTATTGTTCTTTGCACTTAATATTCTTACCTTAATCGGAAATCTTCCCTGTAGGGTTGGTTATTTTTTTTAAAACGACGTCGTTTTCCATCGAAGCGGTGAAAAAATGGCGTCGTTTTCAACTTTCTCAAACGGCGTTAAACCGCTTCTGCGCATGCGCGCTCATTTCGATTCAAACGAAATTCAAATGCGTACTCTCTAACCAGGCCTTGACTGAATCAGATTCTTATTGATTGAGTTTTACTTCAATATAAAAATAAACGTAAGCAATTAGGTAATGAAATTTACTTGTTCTTATAGAAAACAAATAAATCTACCACCACATTTTTTTATTTTACTATTATCTCCTTTGCAAAAATAAGATAATGGATACCAAATATGTAGCTTTTTTTCTTCTATGAGATTTTGCATAGAAAAAAAAAACACCTTTTTAAATACTTAATTAAAAATATTTAGAGGCAGATTTAAAGTCTGAAAAATCGTTAATCTGTTCCATTAAACAATCTAATATTTATTAGAGTTTTAATCACATTTTAAAAACTTATATGTCTCCAGATAATGGCTACCAAACCTAACTGTATTGTGAGCTTTTGACATCAACCAATATTTAATTACCAACCTTTAGATGACATTTTCTACTTTTCGTTTCTTCTCTGAGCAGTATGACACCTGCACAGAGAAGATCCGAGCTGTAGAGAGAGCTGGATGGAGATAGATTGTAGTCACTCTTCTGCATGGGGGTGTAATCGATGCAGGAGAGTGGCGGCCATCTCTCTCTCTTCCGGTTGATGCTGATATACATCTTCTCCATCGGTATTCCGACTAGAGAAGATGTTGTAGCTGCTGAGAATCGTATAGCTCCTGCCCTATGAAACCTCCGGCCTCTGAAGAGAAGTTATTTACATAAACATAGAGACAACGCTACTTCTTGTTACAACACTTTTATTCATTCCTTGTAAGAAGTACAGATACAAGGGTGAATAGTAAAATACTAACGGTGAATCCTCAGGCCCATGATTTGGAATGTATCTCAAAAACAGGCAAAGGAAAGAACTGAGGAACAAAGAGGAACATGGTCCTTTTATACCTTGGACCTGTGTACACCTGCGAGGTGTAACCAGGTCCAAGTGACCATGGTCCTTTATGTATCAATCCGCCACTTGGGCATGAGTCAGAAAGGTGAGTCAGAGAGGAGGGAGGGACGGTTGAGAGTTGTTTACCCCCCAGGCTATGGTTTTGGCGGGATCACGATTTACAGGGTGTTACATACCCTCCAACTTTGCTTGGAGTACGTCCTCGTACTCCAGCCAAGGGTGGAAGGTTTTCAAGTTACGCAGCGGGGAGACATGGGTGGCTGAGGACTTACCGTGTACAGAGGTGGTTATGGAAAGGCACTGGCACCGAAGTGTCAGCGCCCTTTGAAAATGCAAATTCTGAAAATAAAAAGGCAAACACAATTAATACTCGCTGGGTGGCGAGTTCCTATGGACATTTACAAGAAATACTTATTTATACATAAAGCAGTTATAACAGAATTCTTTTCTCTTTTTTTTTTTTATATTTTCCGAGCTCACCACCCCAATGGGCGGTGACCACACGGTTTTCTAATCTATACCCACGTCGGTTGATTGCATGCACATGTACATGCAGAAACATATCCGTGAAGTGCTTGTAGGGGGTCTGACGGTGAGTGGAGGAGGTGGCTCCGCAGCCAGGGATGATAGGATTCCCAGGCGGCGACGATCCATCCGTTGTCGAAGCCCCGGAGACTTTCCATGAAACTTCGGTGGACGGTGGCGTCGGCGGCGATCAGTCGGCCCGGTGGTTGCCCGGTGAGGACACCGTAAACGGCGTCCCACAGGATGGCGGCCTGGTAAGTGGCGCGGGTCCTCCAAACGATCATTCGGGCAATGCTGTATGCTCCGTTAAGTGGGACTCCCAGGAGACTGTTAAAGAAAGCCTGCTGAAGGGCGCCCAATGCTGGAGTGATGGGCTGCTCGGCAAACTGGTATATTTCGATGTACCGGGTGGACGGAATTAGGACGGCCATAGAGAGTTGCAGGTAGTATGACATTCCTACAACGTAGCGCCCTTCCTCCGGTATGTAGAGGCGCGGAAATCCCTCCATCAGGTCATAGTGACCGATGTAATAGGTGTTTGCGGGCCGCACCTGTCGTTGCCAGAGTGCCCAGCAATTATTTAGCAGTCTTTCACATCGTGCTTCCTGACGAAGCGGTCGATATACCGGTAGTCTCCTGGTAGTGACTGTTGGTATGCGAAAAGGTTGTGTCACTTGCGGCAAAGTTAGTACGGGGGTTGCTGAGGCTGCGGCGATATGGCGAAACGAGGCAGTTGACGTCGTTAGGTCGATGGCGCGTGCTGTGTCGTCCCCGACTTCCTCGATGCCGAGTTGCTGCGTTGTCGTGTCATCCGAGTCCATCCTAGTAGATGGGTCAGGGATGGCATCGTCCTGGCTTCCCGTTGTTTCGTTGCACTGTGACATCCTTGTTCTTCCAGAATTGTTTCCGAAGTGCTGGTGACCAGCCTGGCGTTGGCTATATACTTGTGTGTTTCCCGACTTCCCCATCGAGGTGTGAAATTCCAGGGTCCCATGGAAATCGTATAATTCCACGAAGCTGGCTGGAACTCCAATAAGCCACCCAATTTGTTTGTTATTGGAGGCTCGCGGGGTGTCGGTTTCTGAGTATTAAACGCCGTTCTTCCACTATTGTTTGTTATTGTTGTCAGACGACCTGGTCCCCAAACGCAGTGTGCGAAAGTTTCCCCATTGGAATCAGATTCGAGTGGTGAAATGTGAGCAGGGGTGTGTGAATGTTTGTGGTCACACACGTTGTTGTTTGTTTATATTGGTGTGTGTCAGCAAGTGACCAATGTGATGATATAAACAACCGAAAGAAAAAATTTAGGTTGTGTGGGTTGTTGATAGGGTTATTGGTTTATTGTGGTGAGGAGGTAGGTTCCTCTTGTTGTGGGGAGCTGGATTTGTCTTCCCCCTCCAACCCTTGAACAACTGTCCTCAGTTGTTTTGGCTTGATATGCACAATGTTCACCGTGTCTCGAATCAATCTTCCAAACGTATCTTCGTGCTCCAGATCGAGCACCGTGTCGCTGATGATTTTGGTTACCGTGTAACCATCCCTGTACGAGTAACGTAGTTTCTTGGTCTCATCAGGCACGATGCGTTGGTCTCGAACGAGTACTGGGTCTCCGATTTTATACGTGTGTGGAGTTTTTCGTCTTGCGTCATAGTACTTCTTCTGTCGCAAATGGGCCTCGTGCAGGTTGGCCCTTGCGATTTCGACCTCTTCCGTGGCAACCACAGAAGGTGCTGCAGGGTTTGAATCCATAACCTTCGGTAGGAGAGGTGCCCGATTGTCGATTCGTAGTCGGGCCTCTCTTCCAAACATTAAGCGGTATGGCGAGAACTTCGTTGACGTATGGGTCGCGGTGTTGTAAGCGAAGGTGGCGGCTTGGAGATGGAAATACCAATCCCGCTGTCCTTTTTCAGGCGTCAGGAGTCTCTTGACGGTCTGCATTATAGTTTTGTTGGTCCTTTCCGCAAGACCGTCTCCTTGCGGAAAGTACGCTGTCGTGGTGGCGTGCTTTATTCCCAGCTCGTCACACAGCGCTTGTGTGTCTTTAGCTGTAAAAGGTGTTCCCCGGTCGGTGATTATCCTCCTGGGCATCCCGATAAGATACACGATCGTATCTTGGAGGAAATTCTTAGTTGTTTTGGCCGACTGGCTGTGCACAGCTCGTGCGAAACAGAATCTGGTGGCGTAATCCACTGCCAGGATGATGTGCTTGACACCACCCAGTGATTTTGGCAGGGGACCGATGTAATCGATTCCCCAGCATTCACCTGGGTCTCCAATTTCCATTTCATGGAGGAACCCGGGCAGCTTGGACTGTGGTGTCTTGCACTTTTGGCATATCTCGCACGTGCGCACATACTCGATGGTATCCTGCTTCCAGGTTGGCCAAAAGAACCGTTGGCACACCTTTTCTAATGTCTTATCCTGGCCGAAGTGTCCGGCTTCAGGACTATCGTGTAAAAGTCTCAGAACTTCGGGTACCAGATGTTTGGGTACCACCGTCACGAGCTTGGGTGTTATGCTGCCCTGGTAGACAAGGGCACACAAAACCTCGTCTATGATGACATAGGTATGGTGAAGCTCGGTACTTGGATTGTTGCGAAGTTCGGTCTTAATCTGTGTCACGTTCGGGTCTCTTGTTTGTTCAACCGACCAATCCCAACGCAAAGTGACTGCGTAAACCACGCTGTCGTCGAGGTCATCTGGGGTAGCCTGCAGCTTCCAGTCTTCAGGAACGTCCACCGGACTCCGTGAAATGCAATCTGCATCGACGTGAGTGATGCCGGCCTTGTAGACTACGGTGTAGTCGTATTCCTGGAGCAGTAGCTGCCAGCGACCCAGGCGTCCTTGGAGTCGCTGTGCGGTTTTTAAGTAGCACAGTGCATGATGGTCGGTGACGATGACAAAGGCTTTGTTAAAGAGATAAGGTCTAAACTTGACGATGCCGTACACCACTGCGAGGCACTCTTTATCTGTTGTTGAATAGTTTAATTCGGCGTCTCGGAGCACTCGAGAGACACCACCCAGGATCTGCAGTTCCTTAGATGGTGACTGTTGGTAGAGGATAGCTCCGATGCCGTAAGCAGAGGCGTCGGTGTGCATTTTGATTTCGGCATCTGGGTCGTAAATGGCCAATATTGGCGCGGTGACAAGTTTAGTCTTTAACAGAGTGAATGCTGCTTCTCTGTCGATCGTCCATAAAAAGGGCAGCCCCTTTTTGGTCATATCCGTGAGTGGTTTAGCGATGTGGGCAAAGTTAACAATAAATCGCCGGTAGAAACCGGCCATGCCCAGGAATCGCTTCACCTCCTTGACATTAGTAGGCGCCGCTAAGTCGGAGATGGCAACCACTTTCCTCGGGTCTGGACGCACTCCTTCTTTGGAGATGATGTGTCCCAGGTAGAGGACTTCGTCGTAGCCGAAGAAGCTCTTTTCGGGGTGAAGCTTCAACCCCGCCTCTTTTAGGAGTCCTAGGACGCAGTCCAACCTTTCCATAAACTGTTCAAAAGTCGCGCCGAATACGATGATGTCGTCTAGGTAGACTAGACAAGTCTCCCATTTGTGGCCAGCCAAAAGGATATCCAGGGCACGCTGCATAGTAGCAGGAGCGTTACGCAGACCAAAGGGCATCCGATTGAATTCGAACAGCCCACCGGGTGTGATGAACGCGGTCTTCTCCCTATCCTCTTTGGCGACCTCAAATTGCCAATAGCCGGAGATCATGTCGAGGGTCGCGAAGATTCTCGACCCACGAAGCGAGTCTAAAGCATCATCGATTCGGGGTAGTGGGTAATTGTCTGGTTTGGTGATATCGTTCAGGCGTCTATAGTCAACGCAGAAACGCCATTGTCCATCCTTCTTCTTCACCAGGACTACTGCTGAAGCATAAGGAGACTTGGATTCGCTGGCTACTCCGGATTTGAGCATTTCCTCAACTGTCTTCCGGATAATCTCCCGCTGCTCGGGGCCACTCCTTCGGAGGGGTTCCCGCACGGGTGCATGATCGCCAGTATCGATTCGATGTTCCGTGAGGTTGGTACATCCAAGTTCCGACGTTTCTAGCGCGAAGACATCTCGATAGGATCTCAAAAGATCCATTAGAATGCGCCTCTGGCCATTACGTAATCGAGGCCCGAGTTGCATTGCTTCATCGAATTTAGCGCCTGACTCTTTTGTCATGATTGGGTCAGCGTTTGAAGTGGTCTTTACCTCAACCGTTTCGAAGCAGTAGTCTTTTTGTATATGGGCTATCACTTCGCCGGAGGCCAGGGTTAATGGCCCCATAGTGGTATTCAGGACCTCGACTAGGAAGCTGTTGCTGTTACGGCCTTGCATAATGCCGGGGGCCACCCAGACCCCCCTCGAGGCGCGTAGCTTCTCGTCAGGAGAGACCACGAAAAGATCCTGATCTGTGAGGATCCCAGAGGCCTCTACCTCCACTAGTGTTGTCCCATGGCCAGTGAGCTGTGTTAGCCCTTTGACTACTAGGTATTCGTTCGGTTGCTGCATAAGCTTGACTTCAATGGGAGCGGTGTCCGACTCCCCAAGAGTGGCTGGCGTGATTTCTTCCAGAGCACTCTTGACGTACGCCTGAATACTCTGCCTTCGGAGTGCTGATTCAAAGAGGTCGTCCTCTAAGTAGACTTTATTGGTCTGCATAGACACAAGGAGCTTCAGTGCCCTACCCAGGTCTCGGCCTAAGATGGCGTCGGGTGGGCCAGTGATAACCAGCAGGCGGCCCGTGGCAGATTGTTTGGCAATTTCCACAGTAGCGGAGACTTGCCCTGCCACGGCGATGGTGTTTCCTCCAACTCCCTCAATCCTTGGCGGATGAGCCATAGGCTTGATGTTGAGTTGGAGCTGCTTGGCAAGTGCCTTGGATATTACGCTACCATGAGCCCCGGTGTCTACGAGCATGCGGACCTCTTTGCCATTGATAGTGACAGTGATTTTCGGACTGTCATCACTGACACTATGATCTCCGATCTCTTGAGGCATGCAAGTATTCTTCAGTTGTCTATATAGGTCTTTCAGCATCCGGCGGCAACAAGGGCGCCCTTGGAGTGAAGCCCCACCACCTGGAGCCAAGATGGCGACCACCTCATTGGCGGTGCAACCCAAGGTGGCGGTGGCGAGGTTAATGACCTCAAGGGTACCATGCCAGGTAGTTAGGTCATCCATTCCCCAAGTTAACTCCGGGATGTAGTCGACCATCATTATTGGCATGCCGGCCGGTGCTCTGTCATAATTGGTTGTCTCAGGAGGCATGTCCGGTACCATGACCACACTACGGTGGTCCGTATCGGAGGCCTCCCTTGTAAAATCGTAGGTCGGGTGCGCGTACTGATGTTCTGTATGCTCATAGTTTGTATAGCGCGGTACATAGTACGCGCACTCTTCAGGTATCGTATATGGACCTGGTACATGTCGTCTGTAGTATGAATCGTAGCAAGGCTCGTACTGCTCTCGGTGCCCGACAGCGTACGGCGGAGAGTTGTCTGATTCGCTACGATATTGGCGATATTGTGGTGTTGTCGTACCTGTAGTCGGTGGTGGTGGCGCAGGCGGCGGTTGGGTGTCATTATGAATAATCATCATGTGAGTGATCTGTATTTTTAGTTCATTAAGTTGATGCATGATGGTGTTGAGTTTGCAACCATCACACGACTGGGTAGGAAGTGGATCTGGTAGTAGCGGAGGTCGCTCCTGTTGATATCTGGAGTAACATGTGGACGACATTAGGCGTCGAAATGTACTATTGTTTGTGGGCCGAGCCGTGCGCCGTGTAGGCTGTTGATGCACATCATTACTTTGGGTGCCGCCACTTCGTGGCACCCACCAGGTCCCAGGTTGAATAACTGGATCTATGGTGGGTCCGAGTGGGACAGCCACACGTGATGATGCGGCGTATTGTGTATCGTATGTCTGTGATGTTGCATAGGCCCTCCACAATGCTGATGGATATATGCTTCCCCTGGAGTGCAGAAGAGCTCTCCGGGCGGTCCCAGTTAATCGTGGGTGAGCATCCATTGTGTCAAGGCTTGTGCAACACGTAGTGGTCAATGTAAGTCGGTGTGTTGTAGGTTCGGCCGTTGATCTCGCTGTAGATCGCAGTCTTTTCGTCGGCAACCGACACTATCGTACCCTTATACACTGAGTGACGATAGTTTACCTACGTTTAATAAAGATGGTATCGTTGTTTAAGTGGCTGTGTTGGTGTTGGCGTTGTTCTTCAGTTGGGCATGACGATCCCAACTGGTACAGTGTGTTTGTAAATTCTTTATTGAGTATCAATTTGGGTAAGATCTCTCTCTACACGTGGTATTTGGTGACCACGTGGAGGTTATAAGAATCCCCAAAAGTTTCAATGAAGGAACTACAGATGTACAATGCAATTGCGAGCGTGGTGCACCACCCAATCGAAATTGCACTGTGGAAAGTGAATTAGAAATTAAAGTGTATTGCAGTTGCCTGAAGAAGAGGCAAGCAATATGAAGAGTAAAGCTAGAGCGCGGTGCCCGCACTTTTAGTTTTACTTGAAAACAAGAATGAAGAGTGTGTGTGTAAAGAACACACAAAGAACAAAAAGTTCAAGATGGCTGAACTTTTTTTGAAATGCACAAACAAAGGAGAAGTTCAGGATGGCTGAACTCTCCAAAGAAGCAAGAAAAGAAAGCTGTTTTACTCAGAAAGTTTAAAACTTAGGTGCGGTGCCCGCACATCAAAAGTTTTAATTTAGTTTTATTAAAACAGTAAAACAGTGTAGAAATTGAAGTGTGTTCAACAAGATAAATACTTGGTGAACCAGAAGAAATGTTCAGACTGGAGAAATTTTGAGTCCTCACTGCTGGATGGCTCTGGATGAAAAGACAGAGTCAGTGCCCAGTGAGGGACTATGTTGAGTAGAATGAAGAAGTCCGTAGGTGGCGCTGAGGTGGCCAATTCCGGTCAGTTTATTGCAATGTCCAAAAATTGATGATTGAAAAGTTCCTCCGGGGCACGTTTTTATGGTGGCCAGGAGAAAGACACAAAAAGAGAGAAAATTCAAAGAAAAAGAGAAGTTTTCTCTAACAAGAGGAACTCCGCCAGGGGGCGCGTGAGTGCAACCCTCTGGAAGAGAAGAGAAGAGAAGAGAACACAAAAAGATGAGAGAAGGTACAACAATGAGTCACATGGAGCGAAAAACCGCTCCGTTGGCGCTTTTTGAAGAGTGTCCGGTCGATCCAAGATGGCGGCCGGGCTTCAGTGCTGTCCAATGGAGAAAGTTCATGTGATGATGCATTGAGGTGATGATGATGAAGAAATTGAAGAACATGACTTGGGACATAGAGGGTCCCAAGGGAAACACAAGTGTAAAAACAAAGAACAAAGAAAAGGGGGGACAAGAAAGTCCCACGTGGCTAGAAAAAGTGTGTTTTAAGCTTGTAAGCCCCCTAACAATGAAATAGAGCTAGGGAGAATCTTGCTTGAAAATTAAAGATGAAGAGTGAAGATAATAGGACATTTTAAAAGACACACACGTCCTTTAAAAGCCTATTAATAGGTGGATAGATTAGTAGATGAGATTTGTTTGCTCATCTCATAATGAGACTGCAAACTCCTCTCGGAGAGTAAAAAGAATTTGTTTAAAGTGTTGCCCACGTGGTGTGGGTTTCACTTTGAAAATTAAAGAAGAGTGAAGGTGACAGTGGGTGATTGTAATGGAAACATGAAATACAAAAACACGGACGGAAACACGTGTGTCCAAACGGTTGTCCACGTTTCCGAGTGCTAAGCGGTCAGCAGACAAGAGTTCGTTCCCACGTGTCTCTAAGGACAGGACACAGAATCGCGCGGTCGACACGTGGTGTGTGTAGCCACAAGTCTCTTCCGTGATTCCACAAAAAACGGTGCCATGCGGTTGGCTTTGACGTGATCGAGGGCCTCCATACATGGTCCCAACATAAAAAGGCGCCACGCGGTTGGCTTTGACGCTATCGAGGGCCTCCATACGTGGTTCCAACACAAAGGACGCCGCGCGGTTGGCTTTGACGTGATCGAGGGCCTCCATACGCGGTTTTACAAAGGCGCCACGTGGTCGACTTTGACGCTATCGAGGGTCTCCACACGTGGTTCCAACACAAAGGACGCCGCGCGGTTGACTTTGACGTGATCGAGGGTCTCCATACGCGGTTTTACAGACAGGCGCCACGCGGTTGACTTTGACGCTATCGAGGGTCTCCATACGTGGCTCCAACATAGAAAGGACGGACGAAGCCTCGTGAGGCACAATCACGAGACTTAGGACAAAGGACGGCTTCTGTTTACAGGTCGGAGAAGGCAGATGGAGCTATACCCCGCACCTCCACCAAATGTGAGCTTTTGACATCAACCAATATTTAATTACCAACCTTTAGATGACATTTTCTACTTTTCGTTTCTTCTCTGAGCAGTATGACACCTGCACAGAGAAGATCCGAGCTGTAGAGAGAGCTGGATGGAGATAGATTGTAGTCACTCTTCTGCATGGGGGTGTAATCGATGCAGGAGAGTGGCGGCCATCTCTCTCTCTTCCGGTTGATGCTGATATACATCTTCTCCATCGGTATTCCGACTAGAGAAGATGTTGTAGCTGCTGAGAATCGTATAGCTCCTGCCCTATGAAACCTCCGGCCTCTGAAGAGAAGTTATTTACATAAACATAGAGACAACGCTACTTCTTGTTACAACACTTTTATTCATTCCTTGTAAGAAGTACAGATACAAGGGTGAATAGTAAAATACTAACGGTGAATCCTCAGGCCCATGATTTGGAATGTATCTCAAAAACAGGCAAAGGAAAGAACTGAGGAACAAAGAGGAACATGGTCCTTTTATACCTTGGACCTGTGTACACCTGCGAGGTGTAACCAGGTCCAAGTGACCATGGTCCTTTATGTATCAATCCGCCACTTGGGCATGAGTCAGAAAGGTGAGTCAGAGAGGAGGGAGGGACGGTTGAGAGTTGTTTACCCCCCAGGCTATGGTTTTGGCGGGATCACGATTTACAGGGTGTTACAGTATGTTTGAAATTTAAATTAGCATTATGTCTATGCTAATTCAATACAAGTGGCGCCTCAGATGTCAGACACTGGAATCAATGTCGTCTGTCAAAAGAAAACGTCCGTGACGCTTCTGTAACCCTCTTAACCAATAGTAAGACAATATTTCACAGTCTTAAAAGTACCCTAACCAGTGTTTTCTTATGCCATTATAAGTGTGATTTTTTTGTATCCTTAAAAAATTGTGATTAACAACAAACTAAAACAAACATTAACATTATTATACTTTTACCTTTTTTATATATAACAGTTTTTTGCACCCCTTCGAAGGCTATTACCCAGAAAAAGAAAAAGATATCCCACAAACTTTTTTTTGGTCACTGTATTTTACCGGTCGCTTTAAGTTGGTTAACATCTGGGTTCACCACAAGAAGCTGTACAGGTTCTATACAGTAGAACCAATATAGTTAGTTGGGGACTTTTTATTTTTCACAATGTTCCTGCTTATGTAAGTGAAACAACAATTGTGTTTTTATTATATTTTATTTGTTTTTTTATTTAACATATGGTGATGGAAACTTTGTTCCCTTATTTGTAAACATATAAATGGTGGTCGAATTTATAGTATGTTAAACCAATAAACAAAATTCACAAAAGAAATTACCTGGCTACCTTATTATCTCTAAACAGTCTTCAGTGACTAAGCGAACCTCTCCAGTTAGCTATCTTTATTTTGAGAAAGAAAAGTGCTAACACCTGGAACCTCCAATAACTCAACAAAAAAGGACTAAAGTGCCATCGGCATCGACACGCACTATACAGGAAGATTCTCATGTAAAAACGGTCTTTTTGTGGGCCGTCACCGGGCCAGACCAGTAAATGTCCCAGCCGGTAAAATCAACCCCAAGAGCAGAGGCTGGCCTGCCGACAACAGTCGGCACAGGCACCATCGATTCAGCAAAGAAGTCGAAATGGTGGCATCAAAGGGCCAGCGACATCACATCTATGTCAGTTATTTCTATATAATCATTTAATTTCTACAATTTATTTGTTTTGTAGATTTACTTGCTGTATTAGACCTGATCATTTTATTCAACTAGGTCACTGGGTCGACCAAGTCGATTTTTAGTCGACCACAATCGACCTCATCCTATGTGAACGATGCAGTCAGCTCGGCTGACCACAAAACTGAAATGCAGGACTCTAGTTGGACACACAATGTGACTGTGAGACGTATGTCGAGTGCGGGATGCCGAGCGTCCAACGTTCGACATCAGATCATATTGGAAGGCATTCGAGCAGGTGTTGGTTTCCTTGTGTTAGACAAGGAAACCGTTAATGGGCATCTCTAACATTAGAATGTTTTCACACCACCATTTTAGACTTGGCCACACAATGTGTTCAGCATTTGAAACCAGTTCCAAAAATCCGCCACTAAGTGTGTGAAGGTTTCTCTTGATTCTCCATGACTTGTTTCAATGTTTACCTCACATTGGAACCAATGTTGGACACATATAATCTAATTGGTTAATCGACTGCAAATATGCAAGTGTCCAACTGGCAAATGCTGGGGGTAAATGTTGGAAAAAAATATGGGTACAACATTGTTAAATGGAAGCACTTGTGTGTTAGTGTATGCTTATGTGTAGGTGTGCTTGTGTTTGTTTAATCACCAGTAGTGCCTATGTACAGTAAGTGTAACCCATTAATAACTAAAATAGGCAATGTTTTTAATTCATTTTTACAGATAATTAATTTTGCTGTCAACTTTCACGGTGCTGATGAACTTGCAATCTATAACATCAATCAGTCAGTTTCATTAGAGTTGGTAATACGTAATACAATTTTGTTCTAAATATGCACAACACAAATGTTGTCTTTTGTACGATTTTGTTTTCATATATATTCCATAGGCAATTGAACTAACTGCAGAATACATCAATCACTTAAAGACAAGTACATGGCAGATTACAGTATTTGACTGTTACAAATTAAATTGGCTTTTCTTGATTCAGGTAAACTAAATAAACATCCATTTTATAATAGTTTTCATATTTCCTAAAAAAATCGATTTTATTTTACTTTTATTTTATAGATTTTATCATTATGTCTGCAATATGCTATATACTTATATTCTTACGAATGGTAGCTGAAGAGCTAATCTACAATTACTGATTTGGTCAAATTGTGTAATTATGGTGTGTCATTTGCCCTCCAAACCCTTGCCCTAGGGACACTTGCCCTAAAACCATTTGCCCTAAAAGGACATTTGTCCTAAAACCGCTTGTCCTAAAGGGGCATGTGCCCTAAAACCTAATGAGTAGTCTAAATGTGTCATTTGGTGTTTTTTTCGCACCTGCAATGCACAGAACCTATTTAACATACTCCACCAAAAGACATTAAATCGTATGAGAAGAGAATACAAAAAAGTGGTTTTAGGGCACTCATTCTTTTAGGGCAAATGTCCCTTTAGATCAAGTGTCTTTACAACAAATGTCACTCGAAAAATGTCAACATTGCTGCAACATTGTATTGCAACAGAGTTTCTTAGTGTGTACTACCATTTACAACAATAACAACAAATGTTAAATATCTTCATAAAATGTCATTTATTGTTTTTTGGCTTTTAAGCCCTTCGTATATATCATTATAATATTTATATACTGTATAGTTAGTTATTTGTACTACTGTATATTACTTGTTATTATATTACAGTATTAGTTGCATCTGACTGAGTAGACGAATTAAAAAAGCACCCGCCATTAATAAAGTGCACCATTTATTTGTAACTTAGGCAACTATAAAAACAAACGATTATGTTACTAACAACTTCAGACGTTAGGTATTATCCGATTTTTTTGCAAAAAAAAAAACGGCTGAAAAAAAAAAAAAAGACACTGATAAATATGAATAGGACTAACAAAAGTTTTAATGACAATCTCATTATTCAATTCAAAGAAGTAACATCTTTTGCTTATTATATTTCTTCATATTTGAAATGCATAAAAGTATTTGGATTTCAAATAAAAAGTAAACACAATGCTGGAGCTTCAAAAACAGACTTTAAAAGCATTGCTATGTTATGCTACAAATTATTAACGGTTGCATTCACAATTGGCTTGAACTATTTTTTTGTTAACTATCATCTTATACCATTTATGGAATTCAGCACAGTTCAATTAATGAGAAATGTTATGATTCTCATTCTGATGATAACTGCTCGAATTGTATATCCGATACTTATGTTTGAAAAAGACAAGTTTGTAAACTTTTATTATACGTTTTTTAAACACTTGAAAACACAATGTGATATCAGTGAATCTAAAGCTATCATAACAAAATGCCGTCACTACTGTAACATCCTGTAAATCGTGATCCCGCCAAAACCATAGCCCGGGGGATAAACAACTCTTGCTCATCCCTCTCCCTCCTTCTGACGCATACCCAAGCGGCGGATTGATACACATAGGACCATGGTCACTTGGACCTGGTTACACCTCGCAGGTGTACACAGGTCCAAGGTATAAAAGGACCGTGCTCCTCTTTGTAGTTAGTTCTTGTCCTTTGCCTGTATTACGTGATCTTAATCCGAATCATGGGCCTGAGGACGCACCGTTAGTATTAATATATTCATCCTTGTATTCTGTGTTTCTTACAAGTGATGAATAAAGAGTTATAATATGAAACAGCGTGGTCTTTCTGTAATGTAACCAACTTCTCTTCAGAGGCTGGAGACTCCACAAGGCAGGAGGTATACGATTCCTAGCAGCTACAACATCTTCTCTTGTCGGTGTACCGAAAGGAGAAGATGTATATCAGCATCGACCCGAAGAGAGAGGGATGGCCACCACTCTGCTGCATAGATTTCACCCCCATGCAGAGGAGTGACCACAATCCATCTCCATCCAACTCTCTCTGCAGCTCGAATCTTCTCCGTGCGGGCACCGTACGGTTCAGAGAAGAATCGAGATACAGAAGATGTCATCTTAAGGTTGGTAAAATAAAATGGCCGATGCCAAAAGCTCACATTTGGTGGAGGTGCGGGGTATAGCTCCATTTGCCTTCTCCGACCTATCAACAGAAGCCGTCCTTTGTCCTAAGTCTCGTGATTGTGCCTCACGAGGCTTCGTCCGACCCTTTTATGTTGGAACCACGTATAGAGACCCTAGATCACGTCAAAGTCAACCGCGTGGCGCAATTTTGTGTGGAACCACGTATGGAGGTCCTCGATCACGTCAAAGCCAACCGCGTGGCGCCGATTTTTTGTGGAATCGCGAAAGAGACTTGTGGCTACACACACCACGTGTCGACCGTGCGATTCTGTGTCCTGTTCTTAGAGACACGTGGGAACAGAACTTTTGTCTGCCAACCGCTCAGCACTCGGGAACCGAGGGGACAATTGTGGACACACGTGTTTCCGTCCATGTTTTTGTGTTATATGTTACCATCATCATCACCCACTGTAACATTAACTTCTTTAATTTTCGAAGTGAAACCCACTCGACCCTCCTCCGTATCATTGGTTGGTGTGTGGGCAACACTTCAAAACAAATTCTTTTTACTCTCCGAGAGGAGTTTGCTCAGCCGAAACTCCGTATCATTGTGAGGTGAGCAAACAAATCGCAGCTACTAATCTATTCACCTATTAATAGGCTTTTAAAAGACGTGTGTCTTTTAAAATGCCCTATTATCTTCACTCTTCATCTTTAATTTTCAAGTGAGTTTTCTGCCTAACTCCGTATCATTGTTAGGGGCTTACAAGCTTAAAAACACTTTATCTAGCCACATGGGACTTTCTTGTCCCCCCTTTCTCTTTGTTCCCTGTTTTCACATTGTGTTTCCCTTGGGACCCTCTATGTCCCAAGTCATGTTCTTCAATTTCTTCATCATCACCTCAATGCAGCCTCATATGAACTTTCTCCATTGGACAGCATTGAAGCCCGGCCGCCATCTTGGATCGACCGGACACTCTTCAAACAGCACCAACGGAGCGGTTTTTTGCTCTATGTGAGAACATTGTTGTAACTTTCTCATCTTTTTGTGTTCTCTTCTTCACTCTTCTCTTCCAGAGGGTTGCACTTACGCGCCCCCTGGTGGAATTGCTCTTGCCAGAGAAAACTTCTCTTTTTCTTGGAATTTTCTCTCTTTTCGTGTTCTTTCTGGCCACCATAAAAACATGCCCCGGAGGAATTTTTCAAGCCATCAATTTGTCGACATTGCAATAAACTGAACCATAAGTGGCCACACTAGCGCCACCTACGGACCTCTTCATTCTACTCAACATAGTCCCTCACTGGGCACTGACTCTGTCTTTCTATCCAGTGCCATCCAGCAGTGAGGACACAAAATTTCAACAGTCTGAACATTTCTTCTGGTTCACCAAGCACTTAGCTTGTTGAACACTCTTCCATTTCTGCACTGATTTACTTTTTCTAATAAGTCTAAATTAAAACTTTTGACGTGCGGTAGCCACACCTAAGTTTTATACTTTTATGTAAATCAGCTTTTTTTTCTTGCTTCTGTGGAAAGTTCAGCCATCTTGAACTTTTCCTTTGTTTGTTCTTCTTTAGAGAGTTCAGCCATCTTGAACTTTTGTTTCTTTGTGTGTTCTCTACACACACATTCTTAATTCTTGTTTTTCAGTAAACCTAAAAGTGCGGGCACCGCGCTCTAGCTTTACTCTTCGTATTGCTTGCCTTTTCTTTAGGCAACTGCAATACTTTTTCATTTCCAATTCACTTTCCGCAGTGCACTTTCCGCAGTGCACTTTCGATTGGGTAGTGTACCACGCTCGCGATTGCATTGTACATCTGCTGTTTCTTTATTGAGACCTTTGGAATTCTCATAACCTCCATGTGGTCGCCAATTACCATGTGTCGAGAGAGATCCTTCTAAAATCTGACACTCAATAAAGAACTCACGACACTACACCAGTTGGGAATCAAAAATCGCCACACGCTCAACTGAGGACTGTTACCGACAAGCACTAAATTACCGGTGCACAGTGACATCACCGACCTAAACCGAGTCCCATCATACTGGAACCCGAAAGTATAGCTCAGAGTGTACTCGAGAACCCTCGGAGCTGCACACACCGACTTGGACTTCGTCGGACTCGTTCGTCACCGCACATCCACATTACACAAGCCACATCATTAATCAAGGCTACCTCACACGACAATACGGAGTCTCTGCCTGATCACCAGGGTTCGCACGAGGATCTGTTGGAAGTACCCAAGTAGTACCCAAGTAGCAGTGGCAGTGACAAGCCATTAGCAGTTTCAATACTTATTCTATGGAACAGGTTTAACTAAACCAACCAGAAATGACAAAATTCTTGATGTAGTATTGACTAATAGTCTGGAGTTATTATCCAATGTTAGGGTATCAGGGGGAATAAGTGATCATCAGATTGTCTTATGTGATGTTAATGCATGTGTGGAAAAAATTTCTGAGGTTAAAAAAGTAGTGTCTCTTTTTAACAAATGTAATTGGGATGGTTTTAAGTCACATTTGATAGATAATTTTCATAAATTTAAAGAATAATTTCATCCTCAAAATGTGAATTTGAATTGGTCACGATTTCATAGTTTAATTTTAAGTGGGTCTTCCTCTTTTATTCCAACCAAGGTAGTTAGAGACTGTGCCACACCAGTATTGTACACTAGCAAAGTTAAAAGGGTTCTCCATAAACAATGCTTATGGAGGAATAGGGCTAGAAATCACCAAGAATTAGTGAATTCCAATGAATTCCGTATTGCACGCACAGCAGCGAAACGGGAAATCTTATTAGCTCACGATAATTTTAAAACAGAAACGCTTAGAGAATGGTTAAAAACGGACCCAAAACTATTTTGGTGTTACATCAAGAACTCTAGGCGAAGTAGAGAATCTATTCCTTCTCTGGTTGACACAAATGGGAAGCTTGTTTCAGATCCAGTAGGGAAAGCTACCTTATTAAATGAATAATACAAGAAGGTATTCACAATTGATGATGGCATACCACATTGAGGGTTTTCCTTCAACATCTCTTTGTATGGATCAAATTGTAATAACTGCAGATGGGATAGTCAAGCAACTTCTAAAATTAGACTCAAATAAAACCTGTGGTCCAGATAGGATGTATGCTATCATTTTAAAAAATCTTGCACAAGAGTTGGGTCCATACCTTCAGTTAATTTTTCAACAGAGTTTAGATGTAGGTATTGTACCAGATATGTGGAAATTAGCTAATGTTTGTCCAATTTTTAAATCAGGAAACAAGTCTCAGGTAACTAATTACAGACCCATGTCTTTAACCTCGATAGTTTGCAAGGTCCTTGAACATATATATTCCTCCTCAATGAATTTTCTTATGGAAAACAATTTTTTGTGTGATAACCAGCATGGGTTTCTTAGGGGGCATTCATGTGAAACCCAGCTTATTCTTTTAGTTGATGACCTTCAGAAAATTTTAGACAAAGGCAGTCAGATAGATTTGGTTTTTCTTGATCTCTGCAAAGCATTTGACACAGTTTCTCACTCAAAACTAATGACAAAAATTAGTGGGTATGGATTGGGTGAATAGGTGTATAAATAGGTGCATTCTTTTTTGAGTGATAGGAAACAAAGGGTTGTTGCAGGTGGGACTGAATCTGACTGGATAGGGGTTACATCAGGGGTTCCTCAGGGTAGTGTGTTGGTCCGCTTCTGTTTCTTTTATATATCAATGACCTCAGCAGTCAAGTTAGCAGCAATTGCCGGCTATTTGCAGATGATACAATAATTTATCGTGAGGTTACCTCTGACAATGATTGCCATATTATTGATAGTGACTTGAAAGTAATAGAGGCATGGTGTTCTAAATGGCAACTTCAACTTAATAAGGGAAAATGTTGTGTAATGAGGTTAGCTAGGGGAAGGAATCCAATAATATTTCCATATAGGATAGGGGCCATTCCACTTAATAACGTAAATTCTTATAAATATTTGGGGGTAACGATTACAGCTAAACTTTCTTGGAAGCTGCATGTCGAACAGATTATTTCCAAGTCTATGCAGATGCTTAGGTTTAGTCAATGCATTCTAAGAAGGTGTCCCAGGGAGGTAAAATGTATAGCATATCATTAGTACATCCCCATCTAGAATACTGCAGCTCCGTGTGGAATCCCCACACTGAAGACTTAGCTCACTCTATAGAAATGGTCCAATGCAGGGCTGCTAGGTTTGTTTGTGGTAAATATAGATATCCCGACAGTGTAACTAAAATGCTTTCAGAGCTTGATTGGGATAGTTTACTTGCAAGACGTTCAGATTTTAGTCTTAATATATTTAATCGAATGCTAAAAGGCTCTTGCCCTAAACCTACTTCAAGTAAACTTTGCAGAGCATTATATTTGGGTAGGGGTGACCACTCTAACAAAGTTGGAGAGATTTTTGCACGAACAGACTCTTATTACTGGTCATTTGTCCCTAGGGCGAGTCGACAATGGAACACGCTTGCTGGGGATTTTGTGCAGAAAAAACGTATTTTATGGGAGTCATAATTTTTTGTTTTGACAATGCATATATTTGCAGCATTAAAAAATATTGAAATTGTTGTTGGGTTTATATCAATAGGGTTTTATATTTTCTGGTTTTGACAATGCATTTTCTATGCTGCACTTGGACTCTTGTCCCTCTGCCATAGGCCTTTATGGCTGCTTGCAGAGTAATTTTTCAAATTCAAATTCAAAATGAATTCCTGCTAAATTCAAGCTATGGTTATCACAATTGACAAACAATGCATGATGATTTCTTGCAGTGATCCTTTGCTGAAGTCCTGATATATGGCCAGACATCACAGCAACATTGTAGTATTGAGATCGGCAATCAGTGAGAGGTAAGTTGTCATTTTCCAGTTTATCGACTAGGACTCTTTCAAGCATTGCTGCATCTTTGGCGTGGATTTCAATATAACCCAGAAATGATTCTTTAATATCTACTGTTTTTTTTTTACAAAATCCACATCAACAAATCAGATTACTTCTGAGAACTGTTCTCGATGTCCTAGATCAGGAATCGAGTCCAGAAGAATTCTATAGTAATGGTTGCATCGGATATCAATCAGTAACTGATACGGATCTCGGATTTTCTTTAGCAAATTCAGAATGGGTTGTCATCAATGGATCGTACTGCGATATTAATTTGAATAAGGCAAGAAAGTTGCCAATATTTGTTTTATCATCAGCATGTAAACTTTCTATATGACCATGAAATGGTAGATTTTGAGATGCTAGAAACTTGACACAGGCTAGTACTCTTTTTAAAATGTCTTGCCATCATTGCTTTTCTGACTGAATTTGTGATTGCACTTCGGCATCAATTCCTCTTCCTTGATTCTTTCCATGTAGTAAATGCTTTACGGTGGCTAGTGCTGTTTTCATGACTGCACCCGCTCTGTGTGTCGCCAGTTACTGAATCCAGATGCAGATTCAAAGGAAGATCGACTATTTGGAGTTGATGATGCATACAGTAAACAACAGAAGCAGTAAGCTGCTTCCTTCAAAGGTGAATCCAGTAACCAAGATCGATTTACTTCAGCCCCATTTGCAAGTCGACATTTAAACCATACACGAGTCAGTGAACGCCCACCCTTTAATGCAAACGGGATATCTTTGTTCTGAAAAAATTGAGAACCACGGTTAACCATCTCTGTTCGCAATTTATCTGGTATTGTTGCTAGTTGTGATGCATCATCAAAATCAATGTAACCGACATCATGAAACTCCAGTACGGCAGGAATTGGTTTTTGAGGAACGTTGTCGCCATGATTATTACAATTGGTATCATCCATATTCTCAACATTAAAAGATTCTGAAACTTCGCTATCAGTCAACTGAATGTTAGCCATTATATTTTCTTCATTGTCGCTGTCATTTTCAAGATATAAATCAATGTTCTCATTATCCAATACTGGATGTTGCTCTTCTACAACTTCTGATTTTTCCCCATCTTCGTAATTTTCTTCGGATTTTGATTTTGTAGACAATGTGGATTCCACATCGTCTACAAAATCAAAACCCAAAGCATCATGCTTTTCATCTGTAGTCTTTCTTTGTTTTATAAAGTTTGTCATTAAAAAACTTGACTTTTTAGCCTCAAGTTTGACCTCTCTATCTTTCTTCCGCCATTGAGCACCACTCAGCTTTTTTGGAGGCATTTCAAAATTTGAAAGTAAAAGAAATAAAAAGGCCACAAAATAATTTAAATAAATTATTTACAAAATAATTTAAATAAATTATTTACAAAATAATTTAAATAAATTATTTACAAAATAATTTAAATAAATTATTTACAAAATAATTTAAATAAATTATTTACAAAATAATTTAAATAAATTATTTGCAAAATGACTGCAATGCTATTATTTACATTCTAATCAAAGAGATCCAAATCAGATGTAATAGGCATTTCTGTGTTAAGAATTTTTCAGAGACAGCATTGTTTGATCAGTCACATATCTTTCTGTCACCTGTGTGGCCTGAAGGTTGGCTAATGAATTGATTTATAAAATCCGTAGCCTTGTGACTCGATTGGATTGGTTGTGAATTGACTCATGTGTCCATCAATAACCTCGATCTTGTAGGTGACGTTAAAAAGTTACTAACAACATCAACAATAAATGGTACTTATTACAAAAGTCCTTTCCCCTCTCCCCTCTCCACTTTTCCCTAATCCTTAACTAGAGTTGCTATTGAATCTGTGCAGCAGCCACCCGTGTTGCCCTGCCCCACATCAGTTGCCACTGCAGTTCTGTTGAGGCCTTCAAAGCCTGCTGCAGTCCAGCCTTAGGGAGCCAGTGTTGAGTGATGTCCTCCTTCTGGGTCCCTCTTTTGGCTGCTCATGTGCCAACTCATTAAACTGGTGTCCCACATGGGCCTTGACCCAAACAAGGTGAAGGTGTCGCCCCTCTTTGTGCCATACACTCAGCTTACATGGTAAGCTTCTGTGTGTACTCGGTCTCTTTCTGCAACCACCTGGCGGGATAACATAGAGTCAGAACAGATTGCTACAGATGTTCACAGTGACTGGTCCTGCTTGGCATAACTGACTGCCTCTTTGACAGCCAACAGCTCTGCCTGGAATACCGAGCTATTGTCTGGCATACGTATCTCACATTTGTTGCAGACTTCCTCTCCTCTTACTGCCACGAAGGCTGCACCTACTCTTCTTTCTATTTTCAACCCATCTGTATACATACAGGTTCATCTCAACTACCGTAGGTGCACTCCACATTTCTATTTCAAATGCGTATCTCCGGCAAGGTCTGTGTCACATACTGGGAGTGGAGAATCTAGGCTCTCAGTAAGCAGCCTTTTCTTCCCAAACAGACTTTGCCTCTTGGTTGCCAACACTAACAGTGGAGGGCTACTTGAAGCCACCTGGTGTGCCCGGTTTGCTGTAGTCTGGTATGCCTTGCACATGGCCAACAGGAATGCTCGTGGGCTGCATCTAAGTGTCCAATAATCTGACTCTTTGATTCGCTTTCTTGCATACCTCAGCTCCATAAAGAATCAGGGGAACTACTGCTTGCTCGTAGATTGCCTTCAGAGTGGTGGGGGCCATGCATGCTATCACAAAAAGATGAGGATCCCTGTCTCCCTCTCTCTCTCTCTCTCTCTCTCTCTCCCTGTGTCCTTCACAGGCATTTAGAAATCTGGGAGAACTTCCGTTGGTTCCACCCTTGTTATGACGACCAGCAACTGCTAATTGGTTTATTGTATGGTTCGACGTTGAAAATGGCGGAGCATGTGACATCAGACTATATAACCAACCAACTAGAAGTTGTGTTCGTAATAACAATGGCGGAGCCAACTGAAGTTCGTCCCGATTTCTAAATGCCCGTGTCCCCCTCTCTCCCTGTGTGACGAAAACTGAAAGGGGAATTATAGAATGAAACATTTCTATAGCCACCTTAAACCATCTAAACCTAACCAGACTGCAGTTTTCATTGACGCCATTTTGTTTTTATGTATGCAATTTTGATATAATTTGGTTTGAAAATGGCGGTTCTGTTTGAAATTTGCCACATGGATGCTGATTGCAGTTGAGTGTACATATGTGGTGAGGTTTTCACAAAAAGAACAAAAGAAACAGCATAAATAAAATTAATTTTAAATAATTTTAATTAATAATAATAATTTTAAATAATTAAGATTACGAATAAGTCTCAAAAAAATTTCCGTAGAAGGGTTTCCGGACCCCATAGACCCCGCCCCACGCTATGTGCCTGTATTGCTAGTTATTTGTATTATATGCTTATTATTTATTAGTATATTATTAGATGTACATGTATATGTCATGAAGAACATACTTACTGTACACCAATTTATTCGTAACTTAGGCAACAATAAAAACAAACGATTATGCTATTAACAACTTCAGACATTAGGTCTCATTCGTTTTGGGGAACGGCGGTGGTTAAAAGGTGGTAAGACAAAATAATGAATAATATAAAACATAAAAAAACGATGGTAAATATAAATATGGCTAACGAATGTTGTAATGACATTCTCTTCATTCAACTCAGAGAAGTGACATCTTTTGCTCAACATATTTCTCCATACTTGAAATTCCTAAAATTATTTGGATTTCAAGTAAGAAGCAAATACAATGCTGAAGCTTCAAAAACAGACTTTAAAAGCATTATTATAATATGCTACAAATTACTAACCGTTGCATTCACAATTGGCTACAGCTATTTTTTTGTTAACTATCATCTTATACCATTTATGGAATTCAGCACAGTTCGATTAATGAGAAATGTTATGATTCTCATTCTGATGATAACTGCTGGAATTGTACATCCGATACTTATGTTTGAAGAAGAAAAGTTTGGAAACTTTTATGTTACGCTTTTTAAATACTTGAAAAAACAATGTGATATCAATGCATCTAAAGCAATCACAATAAAATGTCGTCGCTACGGTTTGGTTATTTCAATTTTCATGTCGATTACCATTGCTTTAGTTTTTATTTGTTCAATATTTATAAACGAAAGTGCTTATCATAGTGAAGCTTGTTTTACATTAAAATCTAAATTTTCAAACAATACAAATTGTGACATAGAAAATATCTTTGTGGATTCATTTGAAATACCCTGGATTGCAATATTTGCATGTATTATATTTGCACAAGGAATACCATTTTTTTGGTATTATTTACATCTTATAATAATCATCGTAATTTGTTTATATAATCTGGACTGCTTTAATACGTATTGCTGTACTGGAACACTTTCTGAACGAATGTTGAAGTACCAAATGAAGCATTCTTCGATTGTTAAACTTCTGGGCCAATTTAATGATATATTCACAAATTGTCTTGGTCTTTATATCATTATTGTTTCAATCCTTTTAATATTTACTTTTAGAGGTATTTCCGATTTCAAAATGTTACTTCCAATTACAGTAGCAATACTTATAATTGGAACATTCGCTATTGAAATAGTTGAAATTATTAGCTATAAGGCAAGTATTACTAGTATGTGTGATGATTCACCGATGACTCATGATTGATTATCTATATAACTGACACAGGCAAGTGTGCACAGCAGTACAATTTTGTTGGCTCCGCCCTTTTATAAGTGTCATTAATTTCTAATTTTTTTTTTTTTTTACTTTTTCTGACTTCACATGCCCGGTCCTTTTCAATTTTTAATTGGTTGATATTTGGTCTGACGCTCATAAAAGGGTTGAGCTAACAAAATTTTACTGCTGGGCACACTTTCCTGTATAATTCACAGTTGGTCACGCCCACCACATGGTGCATGCTAGAGTATTTATTGAGCCAGTTTACAAAAAAGTAATGACATGGCCAGGATTTTTTTGGGAGGGGGGCGGGGGGGGGGGAGGTTGAAGGGGTAAAAACTTTTTCCATCAGAATAAGACTAGCATTAGATCACTTTGTTCCATCTCTGACATGCTTCTCAAAATGTTGTATAGTATTCTACATAGACTCCTATAGGAGGCTATGGTCTTCTATAAAGATCATTTAGCTGTTTGCTAGACTTTACAGTAAACTGCATACATTGGACGATAGATGGCACTGCTAACTTGCTAACTGTTGTTTAGAATTCAAATGAAGGATACTGTACTTTGTACTATAGTTGCCCGCAAGGCAATGTGAGAGATGGTTAAAAGTGCTGTAACGCTAGTGATTAAAATTAGCCTAGTTAAGTGCCTGATGGTGGGGACAAGAGAGAGAAAACTATCACATGTAAATACAATTCTGTTATTTTTAAAATTTCTGAGGGGGGGGGGAAGGGCAGGGACGTCATTTTGGGGGTGCAAGGGGGCATTTGCCCCCCCCCCCCCCGAAAAACAATTGTGTTAATACAATCAGTATATGCATATGTTATGACTAGAGTTTGTGCATATTTTTTAAAAATTTCTTGCAAATATAAATAAATAAATCAAAACCTAATTTATATTAAGTGGCAATATGCACACTTCTTGCAGCACTGGCCTGCATATATACCAAAATTAGCAAGTCGGTCAAGTTTTGCCCCCCCCCCCTTGGAAAAAACTGAAATGACGGCCCTGGGGAAGGGTCCAGACCTCTACAACTCCTCTCTTGGCTTTGCCATGGGGGCGAGGATATGTGAAGCTTAGCATTAGAAACTACACTAGCACCAAAGAAAATATCCATTCAGCCACCTTAACTAAAATTATTTAACTAATAAATAGTAACAAATGAAGCTAAAATAATGGAAGGTGCATACATTATGTGTGCGTGCATATGTGTATAAGTGTTCAGTGTTGTTGTGTTTGTTTAATCATCACTAGTGTACTTTCTGTATGTGTAATCCACGAATCACCAAAATAGGCGCTGTTATTAAATTTTTACAGATAGTTAATTTTGTTGTCAACTTTCACGGTGCTGATGAACTTGCAATCTATAACATCAATCAGTCAGTCTCATTAGAATTGGTAATATGTTAGAAAACTTTGTTCTAAATATGCGCAATACAAACGTTGTCTTTTATTCAATTTTGTTTCATATTCTATAGGCAATTGAATTAACTACAGAATACATCAATCACTTAAAGACAAGAACATGGCAGATTACAGCATTTGGCTGTTACAAACTAAATTGGCTTTTATATATTCAGGTAAATCAAATAAAAGTCTATTTCATTATAGTTTTCATATTTTCTAATAAGCGTATCTTTTCCTTTTCTTTCATAGATTTGGTCATTTTGTATACGATATGTTATATACCTATATACTTATGATTGGTAGCTGAAGAGCAAATCATCAATTTCTGATTTTTGTGAAATTGTGTAAATTGTATAGAATAGTATGCAAGCAGTTTGTTTTGACTTGAATACATACAAGGTCCATCAAAAACATCTGTTACGTTAAGTTAATCATTTACTTCTGCACACACTTGTAAGCACACACTTGTGACCCCCCCCCCCCATAAAATACAGAGATGTATTCACACTAAAAAGCATTAGAGTGATCAACATCATATTGCATATGTACAGCAGCTTTTCATAATCATGTCATTTGCAATACATCTATGTATTGCAAATGACATGATTATGAACAACAACTTTGACAACAGTTTGGTGTTCGTAACAATTAAGCAATAAGTGAGCACTGTGGATTTCAAAGCAACAGCATATAAAAGTTGGGATATGGACATTTGCCCTAAAACAATTTGCCCTAAAACTATGCCCAAAAGATAAGCCCGCCTATATTTTTTTAATTATAATATTTCTCTTTTTTTTTTCTTTTTCCATACGTTTTTGTGTCATTTGGTGGAGTCTGTTTAATATTGTCGGAAAGTGCCATGGGCGTCATTAGTGCGATATTAGAGCCAACATAATAGCCGCTATAGGGGCACTGACATCGATGAAACTAGCAAACATTTTCCTTTTTGTTGGTAGGTGACCAACAGAAAAAATATATCTGCGAGAGGGGTGCAAGTCATGTGGTGGTTAGTTTCCCCATTTACTCCAACTTATTATCAAATTAAGTTAATTTTGCTTTCTTAATCAGCACATACCTTTTATATTGTAGGGCCTCTGTTCTTAGAAATATTTTTATAAACATTTTTTCGCAAATGATAATAGTTTTAACGAGTCAGTGCCCCCCCCCCTTACATCAGGCCTTATATCGGCTCTTATATCATCCCATTCATGTGGGTGGTTCTTTCCCACATTTTTAATAGGTTCTGCATGCCACAAGTGTGCAAGCAACGCCAAATAACATATTTATACTTCTGTTTAGGGCAAATGTTTTAGGGCAAGTGGTTTTAGGACAAATGTCCATTTAGGGCAAATGGTTTAGGGCAAATGTCACTTTAGGGCAAATAGTTTTAGGGCAAGTGTCTTTAAAGCAAATGTACCTTTAGGGAAAATGTTTTTGGGAATGAGCCTATTGTGCACATGTCACACACTCATGACAGTTACTACCTCCTTTTATTTCTTTAATAAAAAGCCCAAAAACTGCTATGAATGTGGTCTGAAATTATAAATGCAAAATAATGGGTTCAACAATTACAACAGCAATACATAATTTAAGTCATACATGTCATAAGATGGAAACAGTTGGTTATGAAGCACATTATCCCTCACATTTTCCTCTTTACACTAACTGGCAAAACACATGGTTATAGGTCACTTTACTTACTGTTGCTCACCTAAAAGACAGTTAAATTAAACTACATTGTAACATGACTGGCCCACCTCTCGTACCTTTGGCTCCATTACCGACGATGCGTGAGGAACTTCGTCCTCGTTGACGACGTTGTTCCCTCTGCTGAATCGGTGGTGCCGGGGTCGACTCTGTTGTCGACTGCTGCGGACCAGCCTCTTTTGCCATTGAACCTCTGGGGGTTGGGTTCACTGGGCGCGACATTTACTTGCCTCGCCTGGCACGGCCCACAAAAAGACCGTCTTTCCTAGGGACCTTTGGTATAGGCGTGACGATGCCGAAGAAACTCTAGTCCTTTCTGTTGAGTTGCTGGAGGCTCCAGGCAGAGGGACTCAGGTTGTGTCTGAGTACCTTCTGCTGGATACTCCTCTATTTTAGGAGTACAGGAACTCAATACAGTCCAAAATACACATACACTGACACTCGTTTATGTATTTTGAATATAACTCTTTACTTGCTCTTCATTACATAATTATTATTACTTTTACATAATATTATTCTCTAAGTCAGATCTTTACTCTCTGAACTCTAGACTCTGGTTCAGGGTACTTCTGGAATTCTCAAGACCAACTCTAAAACAAGACTTACTCGTTTCAACTCTAAATTCTGACTGTCTAGTCCAGAACTTCTCTGGTTAAACTCTAGATTCTGACTGTCTTCACACTCAAGTCTCAGGCTCACTTGTCCGGTCTCCTGGGAGGGGCAACTGTCACCTCAGGGCGTAATGATTGACCAACTGGGCCAATCATTGCCCTGGGCCGGGGATATTAAATCATAATCAGAAATATTCTTGGAACTTATTTCCAATTTTCTCACGGTCGGACTTGGTTCCACGAGTTCTCTAGAATTCGGGCCACCCATGTCCGAACATCTGTGCTCCAAGGGGTGCCTTACTGTCAAAACTGAATTTTGACTTAAGTGTTTCACCTTCTGTTTCTACAGGGTGTCACAACATGTAAACCAAATATGCTAAATAGTATATCGATTAAAAGACATTATTTTAAAAGATGTTTTCTAATATTTTTTTTTCTAAAACATTTATGGTAAATCCTTTGTAACACACAGTAACTCCGGATCCCGCCAAAACCATAACCGGGGGGGGGGGGGGGGGGTAAAACAACTCCTGCTTGTCCCTCCCTCCTCTCTGACTCATACTTCTGACTCATATCAAAGTGGCGGATTGATACTCTTAGGACCATGGTCACTTGGACCTGGTTACACCTTGCAGATGTACACAAGTCCAAGGTATAAAAGGACCATGGTCACTTGGACCTGGTTACACCTTGCAGATGTACACAAGTCCAAGGTATAAAAGGACCGTGTTCCTCTTTGTTGATCGTCCTTACTTGCTCAACTTTTGTATTACGAAGATTTCTATATCCGTACCACATCATAGGCCCGAGGACGAACCTTTAATATAACAATTCATTCTTGTACTCTTGATGTTTCTGAGCAAGAATGAATAAAGTGTTACAATGAGAAACTGCATTGTCTATCTGTCTGGAAACTAATCCTTTTCTAGGCAAGCTGGAGGCACCACAAGGCAAGGAGACATACAGATCCTGGAGGAGCTACAACATCTTCTGGTAATAACAGGAAGATGTACATCAGTGTCGACCAGGATAGATGGTCACCATCCTTCTGCGAAGACTACACCCCTGCACAGAAGGATGGTCACAATCGATCTCCATCCGACACTTTCTGTAACTCGAATCTTCTTCATGCGGTCACCGCGCGATGAGGAGAAGAAACGAGTTATGGAAAACATCATCAAAAGTTGGTAAAAATTATAAGGTCGACGTTATCTAAATCCATTCACCAAAAACATATTTTAATTCACACACTCTTCTATCCGTCAGTAAACTGCTCTAGGTTCAGCAAGGGCTTGAGTCCTGAGGGTTTTTGAGCGCTGAGTTTGCTTGACTTGTGGACAGGCTAATTGACTTGTGAATTGTTTCAATTGACTTTTAAATTGGCGTGTAAATTGTAATGACTAGTGACTGGATTGGACTGGTTTTAGTTCTTTGAATAGACTTTATGGAAATCAATGACCTCGATGTTGAAGGTGACATTAAATGAGTTACTAACAACAATAACAACGAGAAATGTTACTTATCTCCATTTTTATATAAATAACACTTATTCTTCTTGGTTTTTAAGCCCCACGTTTATGCCATAATACTAAACATATAGTATACGGCTAGTTATTGGTATTATATTGTTAGTTTGATGATTGATCTGCCTATATAGACGAATTTAAGAAGCACTTGCTTGATTATTACTCGGTAAATATGTCATGAAGAACATACTTACTGTACATCAATTTATTTGTAACTTAGGCAACAATAAAAACAAACGATTATGTTACTAACAACTTCGAAAATTAGGTATTATTCGTTTTGGGGATAAAACGGCGGCAGTAATGTGGTTAAAATAGGTAAGACAAATTAAAGAAATATGAAAACAAAAACACATTGATAAATATAAAAATGACTAACGACAGTTTTAACGACAATCTCATCATTCAATTCAGAGAAGTGACATCTTGCTTATTATATTTCCCTGTTGATGTTTAGTCTCTTGTTACATAATTTCTTAACAGACACCACAGGTATAGATGGTACTTTTCCCGCTTTTAAATCTTTACAGATAATTAATTTTGTCGTCAACTTTCACGGTGCTGATGAACTTGCAATCTATAACATCAATCAGTCAGTCTCATTAGAATTGGTAATATGCTATATAACTGTTATAAATATTTGCAATACAAAACGTTCTTATTTATTCAATTTTGTTTATATATTCAATAGAGAGAAGCGGTTCGCACAAGAACATATGGAAAAAGAGTTAAATTATAATTTTCGAGTTTACAAAGCAATGGCAAGACAACAATTTCCTTTTAAAGATGAATTAGTTATAAAGTTGGTAATAAATCGATTGGCCCACCGCTGCCATTTTATCGGGGAGCAGACCTAATTGTTGAGTGCGGAAATCGGTTAACATTTGTTCGCCGATTCAATTTTTGCCGATTAGCTGTAAATCGGCAAAAATCAGTTCGGCAAAATCGGCTCAGTACAGTGTGAGCTTTTGACATCAACCAATATTTATTACCAACCTTTAGATGACATTTTCTGTACCTCGAATCCTCTCTGAACAGTACGGTGCCCGCACGGAGAAGATTCGAGCTGCAGAGAGAGCTGGATGGAGACAGATCGTGGTCACTCCTCTGCATGGGGGTGAAATCGATGCAGGAGAGTGGCGGCCATCTCTCTGTCTTCCGGTTGATGCTGATGTACATCTTCTCCTTTCGGTATTCCGACAAGAGAATATGTTGTAGCTGTTGAATCGTATAACTCTTGCCCAGTGGAGTCTCCGGCCTCTGAAGAGAAGTTAGTTATATAAAGACATGAAGACAACGCTGTTTCTTGTTATAACTCTTTATTCATCACTTGTAAGAAACATAGAATACAAGGATGAATAGGTAAAATACTAACGGTGCGTCCTCAGGCCCATGATTCGGAATTTATCACGGAATACAGGCAAAGGACAAGAACTAAAGACAAAGAGGAGCGCGGTCCTTTTATACCTTGGACCTGTGTACATCCGCGAGGTGTAACCAGGTCCAAGTGACCATGGTCCTATTTGTATCAGTCCGCCGCTTGGGTATGAGTCAGAAAGGTGAGTCAGAGGGGAGGGAGAGACGGTTGAGAGTTGTTTACCCCCCGGGCTATGGTTTTGGCGGGATCACGATTTACAGGGTGTTACAACAGCCTTAGTAAATTGTATAGATTAGTATACTTGCAGTTTGTTTTGGCTGAATACATACAAGGCCCAACAAAACATTAGTTACATTAAGTTAATCATTTACTTCGGCACATACTGTAACTTCTGCATATATTCTGCTTATATCTGTAAAATACAGAGATGCGTTCACACTATAAAGCATTGGAGTGCTTAATATAAAGTTGATATTTAGTGTTTTTTTCTCTTCGAAATCATGCCATTTGCAATAAATGTCAAACATTTCTGTGTTTTTACCATTCAAAAATTAAGGATTTCAAAGGAACACCATATGACAGTTACATACTCCCTATTTTTAATGTTAAGCCCAATAACTGCTATGATTGTGGTCAGAAATATAAATACAAAATAATGTGTTCAACAATACTATTATAACATCAATACATGTACAACTTTCATCAATGTCATCAGAAGATAAATACAGTAGGCTACGGGGTACATTTGCATAAGCATTTCTCCTTTTACACTAACTGTCAAAACACACGGTTCTAATTCACTTAATATTGTTCATCTAAAAGACCGTTAACCTAAACAATATTTAAAGTAAGTATGCTAAATTTTAAATCACTTAATGGACAATGTTTTAAAGAATGTTTTTTTTAAAATTTTTATGTAAAACATTTATGATAAATCCATTTTACCTAAATTCATTCACCAAGAATATCTTTTATCTCTGACATTCTTCTACTAAACATTTTTTTCCAAAATATTTTTCCAAAAACACTTTTTGCCTATATTTATTTAAGGACCCTAGAAGCCAATGAGTTTTTAATTGCAGAGATCTTCATACATGTACTACTTGTTTAGTTCTATGTTTTGATGTTAAATAACAGCAATGGGTAGCTTCTTCATTTATTTCTCTCGTCCTCCAATTCTTTATCATTGGGTGCCTTTATCATGTGGTGCCCTAGGTAGCACAAATTAGTTGCGCCAACATTGAAGCACCATTGGCCCATTGTTGGCATAATTAGTTGAGCCAACATTGCCATAACTTGTTGGGCCAGCAGTGCACCAACTTTGGCATGCCATTGGGCCAACAGTGGCATAATTAGTTGGGCCAATGTTGGGGTTGTCCAAGTCAACCAACATTGGCCCAACGTAGGCTAAATGTCGTTTACAACCATTGGCACAACTTTGGGCCAACGGTTGTAAATGCCGTTCAGCCAAAGTTGGGCCAATGGTTGTAAATGCCGTTCAGCCAAAGTTGGGAAAACGTCGAGCCAACAGTGTAAATGACATTCAGCCAACGTTGGGCCACCATTAGCTGACTTGGACAACCCCAATGTTGGCCCAACTCACTGGGCCAACAATCGGCCAATGACGCTCCAACGGTGTGCCAATGTTGGCCCAACTGATTTGTGCTGCCTTGGGGCTTTATGTCGACCCAATGGTCGCTGTGCAGTGTATCTTGAGGTCTTTTGTTTAGGCAAAAAGCACAACCTTAAGGACCAAAAGATACAATGCATTGCGGATGTTGTGCATGTATTTTGAACTTAGACAAATTTTAGTCCCGCTACTTCACGGAGTCGTGCAATGATGCGATTCGAGCAGTAGTTGGTGGCTTTTGGTAGACGATACGGCAGCAAAATATGGTGTAATCTTTCGGACCTTTATTGTAGGCAATAAGCATAACCTATGGTATTGAAGATACATTATGTATTGCGGACGTTGTATAATTATATTTTTCGGACATGGACAAATTCAAGTTCCGCTACTTTACGAAAGTCGTGAAATGGCGCAATTGGAGCAGCACTTTCTCGTCACTACAGATACCAAAAAAAATATAGATCTAACCCTTTCTCCCTAACCCAACCTAACCTAACCGAACCTTACCTAATGAAACCTAACCGAACCTTACCGAATCGAACCTAAACTAAACGACTCAAGTAGCTGTAGAGACCGTATTGATAAATAAAAAGGCCTATATTTTTTGGTAGCTGTAATGACCCTTGGTAGCTGTAGTGACCCTTTTGATAAAAAAATATTTATATATTTTTTTGGTAGCTGCAGTGACCCTGGTAGCTGTAGTGACCCTTTTGATAAAAAAGGTTTATATATTTTTTTGGTAGCTGCAGTGACCCTGGTAGCTGTAGTGAGCCTGGTGGCTGTTGTGACCCAGGGGTCGTGAAGTTTACAAAAGTGGGTCATTTCTTTAAACAGTGGACAAACGGGGACTGGCTTACTACAGCTAACTGGGTCACTACAGCTACCAGGCAAACTACAGCTACCAGGGTCACTACAGCTACCAAAAAATATATAGACTTTTTTTTTCATCAAAAGGGTCACTACAGCTACCAAAAAATATAGGCCTTTTTATTTATCAATATGTTTAGTTTAGAATACATTCGGTTCAGTTAGGTTTCATTATGTTCGATTTGGTTTCATTATGTTCGTTAGGATTGGTTAGGTTCAGTTAGGATCGGTTAGGTTCGGAAAGTGATAAAAAAGGTCTATATTTTGTTCCCCCTGGTTGCTGTAGTGACCCTTTTGATGAACAAAAGGTCTATATATTCTTTGGTAGCTGTAGTGACCCAAGTAGCTGTTCTCCCTCTAGTAGCGCTTGTGAGCCTTGGGGAGCTGTAGTGACCCCCAACCAATTTAATATTATGGGGTTCTTGGATGGGGAGTGAGCAACATATAGTTGACCTTGAGAAAAAAAAATCTGTTCATTTATACATTTAAATTTATATAATTTCCGTCGTGCTTCAATGTTTTTGTACAGTGTTACCTCCACACACACACACACACCAACCTCCACACCACCTCCTAACTCCCCCTTATTTTATTTTTCATTGATTTCAATTTTCAATGCAAGAATAAACCAATAAAAGCGCCCCCTCTATCTTTATTTCTCTTTTTTAAAGTTTCATGTCGTCCCTCCCTCTCTATCTATCACGCCACGTCTCTTCAACACTAGCTTTGTGTAAAGTACACACAAACATGTAATCTATAATTGTGTGTGGGGGGTGGGGTGGAAAAGAAAGAGCCAATGTTGTCAAAGAAAAAGATGGGGTTGCTGCACTTTGTTACATTTTTTGTTGGAGATCCAATATCGACATTTTTATAGGATCAAACATATTTGATAATACCATATTTTAATATAAAATTTACTATATTATAGAGAACATTTTATGCTTTCATTTTGACTCTACATGTGCAACAGCAGCGGGGGGTTTTTTTTTTTTTTTGAAAGAAAAGATATAATGGAGATAGAGAAAACAAGCAGAAATCTTGTACTTGCACTGAGTGAATCTCTATTTTTGCTGGATCTGTTATGTGTGAATTTAAAACCATCTAATGAAGTTCACTCATATTGTCGAATTGTCAGGTGCTTTATTTTTAGTACACAGTGCGTTTATTTTACTTATTCTTTTTTTTCAATACTGAAAATTATTTTCCCAGAAAATTCAGAAATTCCACACAGTGATAATATCTACATACTTAATTTGCTGTTTTGTGCAAATGCATTTGTTTTTACATATCAGTACTTTGTAATTCATTTAAACGTTGTGAAACTAAAAGCACTTTATGCACTAATGAAAAAATGTGAAATAAATGCACAAACCAATAGTTACAGAAGAATTCAATTCGCATCAAGGTGTTCGATTTTGGTTGTGTTAATTGTTATGTTTAGCACATTATCTTGCATGACTACAATTATAAGTATAGTTGCAATACAAACTAGTGAAGAAATGTTCAAAGCTTCTGAATTTACTCCGAATACATTAAAATGTATAATAGCACTTCTTATAATTATTACAATCACCATTATATTTACATTACACTTAATTCCCATCGTAAGCACAGTATTTATTTTAATAAATCTTCTCATATGTGTCTACATAAAACACGAGTTGAAGCACGTTCAGAATAAAATTGCTGAAGCTAAAACATGTTATATTTTACGACACGAATTTAAGTATATGTTAGTAAGACACAATAATTTGATAGACCTCCTTGAAAAAACAAGTTCATGTTTCAATCATGTCCTTCTTACTCAAACGATACATCAATGTATAGCTATTGCAATATTTGTACGTGCCATTGTTAATGAACTGAACAACGAGCTAGGATTTGATTTTGGTATTTTCGTATATTTTTTAATACCTTTTCAATCCATTATCATTATTTTTACATGGATGGTGTATGCAACAAATTTGAACACTGAGGTGAGTTTTCTTAAAATGTCATTCAGTAAGATTATCTAGAAATTGGGGGTAGTGTAGAGTCCTTTTTGGCCCCACACAGTGCCGCTTTTTGCACGTGATTATGAAGCAAATTGAGGACAAACATTGGTTAAAAATAGTTAATTTTTTGTATGTATGCAAAACCATGAGTGTTTACAACTATTCTTTTCGTTAAACAAATCTTAAACTAAAACATTTCTCTTATTGCCAACACACTCCACAAACTTCTATAGACGTTGTTGCGATATATAAATTATTGCTGATACTTTATTGACACCTAATTCAAAATATAATTCACCCATAGCTTAACTGCAATTTCCACGATAGTTGAATTTTGTGCTATGTGTCTTTAAAGTATAAAAAGTTACACATTACTTGGATCGGAACAACGTTTGTGACAATCACACCTATGTATTTAAGTTAAAAATTATTGCAAAACATAAATTAACAAAATTAAAATTTTGGAATAATGTACAGCTCTAAAATATACAATTAGAAACATGTTTTTTTAGTTTTGAAACTTCATATGTCCTTAATTGAATACACTGCCGCATAATCAGACTTTTGATATGTTATCTGTAATAATTAATTCTACCTAGGTTATGGTTGTCATAGACTTACTCCAATCAACACAATCTGTTTTATTTCTTAAAATTTCAAAAGGTTTAAAGATTATTTCATTTACTTTTATACAGTATGTCTCTTAGTCAAAAGGAACAAAATTCAAAAGTACACAACTAACATTTTTAAAATAGCAGAAGAGTGTACATTTTTGCCAATTGCCGCACTTTCCCCACTTTACCGTAGTCCTTTTATATAACATTTAAAATATACATTAAACAGTATAATTAATCATAATAATCAACTAATTTTTAACCAGGTATTAAAAACACTCACTTCAATTCAACAAGTATTAGTCCGAGAACATTCGAAGAATAAGCCGGTGTTTAAATCAAACGAGGTACGTAACTGGTCACATGGGTAATTGCATCATTTGCATGTAAATGCTACGACTTACGAGCAATCTTTAAAATATACTACACTGATAGAAAACATGCACATAAGAGGCTCGTCCACGCTTGCGTAACTTTAGAAAGATACACAATGTATTCATTTTGTTGTACAGATGTTGGTTTTTCTTGAGTATGTCTACATCTTCATGGTAAAACCATTAGGAACCACGTTTGGAGGCTTCAAAATGTTGGATTCTCTTATGATTGTGGAAGTGAGAAGCAATTAAAATGCATCATCTTTTGAAATTTTATAAATTTATGGTTTTGCTAATCATTTTTATAACGGTTTTTTTCTTATTATTCTGATAAAGAAAATTAGTAGAAAAGTCAAGAAATAATATTCAAAAAGTGGACTAATTGATAAAAAAAAGAATTGGAGAAAATGTACCAGTTTAAAATTGAATTCACCTTTACAAATAACAAACGTCTTTTATAATTTAAGGATTGAATATAAATTCAACACAAAACACATTCTCGATATTGCAGTAGGGCCTAATACATTTTTATTTATACATTTGTTATCAATTTATTCTAACCATTTCAATGTAACTTAATTGTAATTTGTGAAACTGAAACTGTAATTTGTAACTTGTTATTGGAAATAAATAAATAACAGGATAAATAACATATTTTACGATGCTGACCGAGAGGGCACTGAAATCAATATGTTGGCAGACTGTTTAATTTAATTCAATTCATCTCAGTCAGTTCAAGAGCCAAGTGAAAGGGGCGATAATATACACATTATCATCATCAAATTAAAATCGTCCTAACACACAGGTAGAAGTATGACAAGAGTAAAATAATCAAATGATAGGTTTCAGTACATTTTAATGTAAACAGAATGGCTGATGTTTCAATCACAATAGTGATCATCTTCAAAGCCTACAAATTAAACAACCTTCACAAGTTAAAACTATATTAAATAAATCTCCATAAAGCTTCCTACATCATTCAGCATGATATAACCTGTTAATGGACTGAAAGCTATTGCGATGACTTAGCTATTACTGAGCTATTTTATTATTGTATATTTTAACCATATTCAAACAACGTTTAATTTACCATTTAAACGTATTTTTTGAACAATATTTCAATGTTCACTGTATGGATAACAGCCTATGATTTGTTTTATGCTGTTATTAAGGTGTACCCTAAAGTGATTGTGACAGTTTGCTGTAAATGGAACAATATCTGATGGAAATGGACAATTTGGAACAACAATTGAGATTTTGCAGACAGCTCTTGTTTTCAAGAAAAATTGTATACAAAAAATATATATATTACTGTAAAAGGTAATAGGCCATAGTAGAAGCCCGGAACTTTTCCCATTGGCTTGTACTCTCAATAAACTTCAATGGACAGTTTTTATTTTTGTTTGGAGAACCCACCGGAGGTGTCCATAAATGCATACTTTTTATTACAAAATTCAAACGCATGTATCTCGTGGAAGCTTTTGCCCAACTTATGATGATGTTTTCCATAACTCGTTGCTTCTCCTGATCGCGCGGTGACCGCACGAAGAAGATTCGAGTTACAGAAATAGTCAGATGGAGATTGAGTGTGAACCTCCTTCTGTGCAGGGGTGTAGTCTTTGCAGAAGGATGGTGACCATCTCTCCTGATCGACTCTGATGTAGATCTTCCTTTGATCTTCCAAGATGTTGTAGCTCCTCTAGGATCTGTATGTCTCTTTGCCTTATGGTATCTCCGGCCTGTTTAGAAAAGTATTAGTTTCCAAACAGAAGGACAATGCAGTTTCTCATTATAAACGCTTTTATTCATTCTTGTACAGAAAACAGTAACATTACAAGAATGAACATTTGATTAAAGATGCGTCCTCGGGCCCATGATGTGGTATGAATATAAGAATCAGACATAATACAAAGTTGAGCAAAGTAACGATGATGAACAAAGAGGAACACGGTCCTTTTTATACCTTAGACCTGTGTACACCTATGAGGTGTAACCAGATCCAAGTGACCATGGTCCTAAGAGTATCAATCCACCACTTCAATATGAGTCAGAAGTATGAGTCAGAGAGGAGCGAGGGTCAAGCAGGAGTTCTTTACCCCTGAGGCTATGGTTTTGGAGGGATCGGGAGTTACTGGGTGTTACACTCGGCACATGCAACGAGTTGGCATGTATTATTTGCAGTGCGGTCTGCCGGGCCCCATGCATTTTAAAACAGTCTAAAAACTTTTAAAAATACCATAGACCTTTATGTAAATTCTAACTTTTGCACGCGTTTTTTAGTATGTCCTGCACATACTAAATTTCTTTTACAATGTTACCAAGTTATTTTCATATTTAGATCCATGTAAAGAATGGGTACCTGCTAGTCTACAAAAATAGAATTGTAGTTTGGTCTGAATGGGCAACTTTCTAGTTCGATAACACTCTTTCAAAAAAGAAATATGCTGTTTGGTTTGCTTTATCACAATATGACCTACCAGTATATAATGAAAATTTCCAATTTCAAAATAATAAAATATCAACAATAACTATCATTGAATTCAAACACAAATCTAACAAACAAACTTTCTCAAATACTGTCTAAAATACCGGTACCAAATAAGCATAAGCTAAAAATTCTACTGTAAATAAGCTAAACAGAGTATTACACATTTTCAATAGAAATTTATTGAACCGCCTCTTGCTTTTTTATACATGTTAAAAGCTTCCCAATACATCAATGAGATATATATGTAAATACCAAGTGAACAATTAATAAAATTATTACAAAAAAGTAAATCAACTTGAATTACTTTATAGCCCAAACAGTTTGTTAGGTTGTATTACTATGGTTATATATTTATAAAAAAAAACATGGGAAAAGTATGGTTGTCAATGGTTTCCATAAAAAATAGCAAACCGTATATTATTGTATTTTTATGTGAGCAGTATTTAAAAAAAATTATTATTTGGTGACATACTCTCTTAGAGAAACGAATTTAAAATGCCATTCGAAAAATCTGGTCAGGTTACACTTGCAAGTGCCCTTAATGACATATTCTTTCTGTTAAATTTCTTCTTTGTGCCTTTAAAAAAAGTCACAGAAGAAAACTCTTTTGGTCACATTCCCAGGCGTTTTGTTTGTTGTTTTGAATGTCTGAATTTAACAAACGTATCCTTAATTCTGGTTTTCACATATTATGGTTTAAAATCGGAAAGCGACAGTATTAATGATAATACCCTCGTACAGTTTACTATGTATTTCGCTGTAGTGTTTGTCTCTGCTTTTCAATACATCCTCATTAATTCAAATAAGAACAATTTTCGTGACTTATGCACACTACTTAAATATTTTAAAATAAGTCCTCATGATGACAAAAAATTAAAAACCACTGTTAGATGTATGCTTTTCATTTGGGCGTTTCTCAGCACGATTCAGTTAATAATAACTCTAATAGTCGATAAGGAAACTAGCATAGTCTTTTATATTACTTTAACTATTGTTTTTTTCTCACTTGCATTTAGTGGCATTAACGTGCTTTTACTTTTATTGCTCCTTTCCATTTGTTTTTATTTAAAACAAGAGTTAACTAGTGCCCAGAAAGCTTTTGTCGAGGAAAAATATCCTATTTCGTCACATAAAAGGATGAAGAAGCTTTTGGTTTCGCACAACAGTTTGTTAGAACTTTTAAAAAAAACTGGCTTATGTTTTTCTAATATTCTTATGGTGCTTATTTTATATCAGTGCCTCGTTGCAGCTTTGTTTTTGCGATTTCTTATAAATGTATGGTATTTTAGAATACCAATAAGTGATTATAGTACTATCATATTTTTCACAATTTCATCGTGTTTCACGATTTGCGGTTTTATGATAATAGTGTATGTATCTCATTTGAATGAAAAGGTAAGCCTCAACAAGCAACTAATAAATTTGCATAAACTGTACAATGTACAAGTATATCAAACCAGTGGCACCAGCACGATATTTTGCAAGGAGGTGCATGTGAGAACCAATTTTTTGTTCACCAAATTTTCGAATATGTGCAATTTCTTAATTAAGAGAATATGCTCTTTTTAGTTTTATATTATGCAGTAGGAAAAATTAACACGTGGACTTAATTCTATTAATTAATGAAAATAGGTGGTGCACTTGCACCACCTTGCTTGCACCAATGCCACCAGCGCCTATGTATTAAACAGTGATCACACAATTCAAAGAGTCTTATTTGCTGACTTAATATTTGTTTAGAAACTACATGTATACAATTATTTTTTCTATCTTTTCATGTTACTCAAACGCTTTCTTTACATTTTTAGGTAATCAAAACACTCACTTCATTTCAAATTATTTTGTTTCAAGAAGCATCAACAAATAGCATTTGCAAACAGCAGGCTATGCAGGTACTTACATCGTAAGGCACATTTATAAATTTATAAATCTCAAGAAACTATAAAATTAAACATTTATAGAGCTCTTATTGTAGAATGTTCAACATCATAGCAAAATTTATATTTAACAAAATTGAACCTATCGGACAATGCACATGAAAGTTTTTAATTTTATAACAACCATTTACAATTAAATGAATCTACCTATACACACAGAGCGAAATTGAATAAGTTAATCTTAAATACTTTAAAATGTGTACAAGATATTATAAATAGTGAAACACAGCATAAAAACTATTTTAGGAAAATGGAAATGTTAGAGGTTTTAATAGTAGATGGTTTATTATAACTTTAGATTTAACTTAGATTACAAAATATATTTCACCACCATTTGCACATTATAACATTGAGACAAGAAGAGATAATTTCAGTGAGACTTGATTGCAGTAAAAACACCTATATTTATACAACCACCAAAACAGGTTAATATTGGAAAGTTCAGTGACCATAAGCCACTGGTCACTGTCTAGAAAAAGTCTGAACAATAGGACCATTGTATTAGAGAAGAAATGGTGTCACCTTTGAGTGACCACTGTCAAGTGAAACTTAATTTGGGCGCATTTTGGATAAAAATAATTATTTAAATCCGTTCAATTAAGCAGGTGCATACAAGAGATTCGATCTCAGAAAAATGACACTTTAAAAGATTATTTTCATAATTAAAAACCTCTTGTTAATTTAAACAATTAATTTTCATTTGTTGCAAACAAACACTGTTGCTGTTATAGTTTATGAAATTTAACTAGTTAAAATAAAAAAAAATGCTGATAAACTAATTGTGTCGAAAAAAATTAAACAGGAAACATGTTAGTCAATAAATGACTATGTTTTACACGGAAAACATCTCAGCTAATACATGTAGATTACCGACTTTTACTACATGACGAATATCTGTATACAGATGCTCAATTGGCTTTGCTACGTCTACACTTTTCTAGTAAATCCATCAGGAATCCAGTTAGGAGGATTTGAAAATCTGAATTCTCTCATGACTCTGGAAGTGAGTTATTAACTTATTAGACACGCTAATGATATCAATTACACGTCAATAATATTGTTTCTTGTATATTTTTCAGTTACTATTCTTCCTGATTGACGCTATAAGTTTGTTCGTACACAATCGCAAAGAAGGAATTGTATTTTTTTAAGATTTCACGCACTATATAAGATCTAATGAACTGTGTTCAACCTATGATGAAGTTTGACTCTACTGTATCTCCCTACGGTATATTTAATCTGATTTAGGAATAGAGCAAAGAGAAAACATGCTTATTGAAACATTCAAATATGCCCAACAAATTAGAACATATGCACAATATGCATATGCATTGATTGTGTGCTTTTATAAAATTATTTTCGAAACAATAACACGTTCATACTAATACCAGTAAACCAGTCATGCAATTTGCTCAAAATGAACAACGAGCTATAAGCAAGGTCGATGGTACTACACATCAGTGTTTCTAAAACTATTTTAGGTCACGGAAACCAAAGCAATATTTTTTGACACAACCAACCTACCGGGTATTAATTCTGTGAAAGTAAAAATCATATTAATATAGTGTCATATATTTTAATTAGTTTGTTGTATTTTATTTTTAATTTCTAATACTGTAAAATAAAAAAACAAATAAAAGATTAGTTAAATGAAACTATTTTACAGCGTAAAATATTTTAAATATTATAAAATTTTCACAGGCCTTCGTGGAACCCCAATGGTTAATTCGCAAAACCCTAGGGTTTAACGAAACACAGTTGACGAGTCACTGTCTCTCCTTCACTCTCCCCCTCCCGTTGTGCACGAATGTTCTTGGAAATTATACACTCTAGAATCATGAAAATTAACCATTTTACACATCTTTAGATGGGCTTCTTGGTATGCTACATTAGAATATTGAATTTTCCTCCATTTACCTCATTTTTGTGAAATATCATCAAATTTCACCAGTACCCCTGAACATATGAAAGTTTTCAGCCAAGAAAGCATGCTTTATTGCATCATGTTTTTCTAAAGAATAAATTAACCCAAGTGGGTTATGGTAAAGGTCACCTTTGATCTCACAATTCACATTGGTAGCAAAATTGGTTATGTCTTTCACAGGGAAGTGAGAGGTCCTTGGTTCAAGTCCTGGCTGGAGTTTTTGTGTATTCATTTTTTCAACGGAAGGCAGGCTTATACTAGGATCAAGCAAAGTACTCGAAATGTATATCGCGAAGTGTTTCCAATCCGATATATCGAACGGCGCATTTCATATATAGAGATGCATCCCAGAAATTGGTTATAACTTAGGCTACACTTGATGGATTCGCCTGAAATTTTAACAGTAAAGAGAGCATCCTATATTATAAACTTTCTGCTAGGCAGAAAATTTTTTTCTTAAAAAGGTAACAATTTAATTATTGTGACAAAATAACATGCTGAACACAACAGTAACATTAAAATTAATAAAATATACGGCTGTCCTGATGTTTTATAACTTAAAACATTGATTTCTACATAATTTAAACAATATTTATAAGCAAATTTACAGAAATTCTGCCTCGAAGCAGCCAAAATGGCACTTTTCAACTCTGCTAATGTAATATAATCATGGCAATCTACTTAATAATTACGTCCCAAAAGTTCTCTGTAGGATTCAAGACTGGAGACACGCCTGCCATTTGATGATATTTTGGTTTCCTACTCAATCATCCCTTAGATTATTGGAGTGAACTGGTGCATTTTTTGCTCGAATACTAACACCAAGAATCAACTTCAGTTGGTCAGTAAATCTTCTCATAACATTGTTTAATAATAAACATTATTTTTTGGTTCAAACGAAGGCAAAGCTACTTCTTTCAAAGGCACTAAACACTTCGGGTATTGTTAGGCTCCCACTACCAAAATTACGGAGGGGGAAAAATTCTATCTCGATGATCCAGACGGTTTTTCTTCTTTTCTTCATATTGGAAGAATGTGAGAAAAAAACCACACTTTTTTTGAAAACGAATGACATGGGAAACAAAGATTCCCTAGCATTAGCTTAGTATTCCAGCAATAAAATGCACCAGTTCACTCCAGTAACCTTACGAAGAAATGGTTAAGAAACCAAAATATTACCACTGTCGAATGGCGATGTGTTCCCCCAACTTAAATGCTATAGAAAACAATTGGTACAGCAGAATCACCATGATTATAATACATTAGCAGAGCTGAAAAGTGCTAGGGTAATATATAGGGTATATAATTTCTGTAAATTTGCTTAAAAATATTGTTTAAAGAATGGAGAAAGAATGTTTTCAGTTGTAAAACATCGGGACAGTCGTATACTTTTTTAATTTTAATATTACTGTGTTCAGCATGTTATTTTGTCACAATAATAGATAAAATTATGAAATGGTCATTTTCCAGAATTTAATTTTTTTTTTTAATTTTTACTTTTTTTAAATAAAAGCTTGTAATGATATGGGCCGGATGTCGATATGTATATATTGATAAGACATTGATTTCGATTTGAAAGGGTATCAATATGACGTACTGTACATGTAAATGTGATAATAATGATAATGTTATCAGAGCATATTCGAAATAATAAAATGACAAAAATAATAGTGCAATATTATAAAAATATGCAACGAAAATTATCTATTTCAAAATATTAGAATGCCAACAATAACATTCATTGGATTCAAATACAAGCATAACAGACAAACTTTATGAAATACCAAATAAACATGATACAAAATAACATTTGCAAATACTAACAACAGAAACTTTCAGTTTCAATAGCAATGTTTACGTTTGGCTTTTTCATTGGCTTTTCATAGATCTTTTTCATATATTCTATTGATGTATTGGGAAATTTTATATGCAAAATACCAAGAAAACAAATCAGGATATACTGTATAAAAAACTGAACATGAAAAAGTGCAAACGCAGAAAAACGTTCATAGAAAAAAGTAAATCAATCACAAATATTAGCAATATATAAACACTTTTGTTATTGTTAAGTTGCATTTATTTCCTTGGTTATATATTTATGACATCCTAGCAATAATATGGCTGCTGTACAACATCACTGGTATGTAAAATTAAAAAGCATTTAAAGCCTAGTTCAGACTTAGAAACTTTACTTACTAAAATATAACAACAGACATGACCTAACAAATGTTGGCAACGGTTTCCGTAACAAATAACATTAAATTTTATTAATGCATCTTGAGCAATATGTAAAGAAAAATATCATTTGGTGATATACTCTTGTATAAAGTGAATTCAAAATGCCATTTGATAAATCTGAACATGTTACACTTGCCAGTGCCCTTAGAGACATATTATTTCTGTTAAATTTCTTCTTTGTGCCTTTAAAAAAAGTCACAGAAGAAAACTCTTTTGGTCACATTCCCAGGCATTTTGTTTCTTGTTTTAAAATGTTTGAATTTAACAAACGTATCACTTCTTCTCGTTTTCACATATTACGGTTTAAAATTGGAAAGCTATAGTATTAACGATAATACTATCTTACAGCTTAGTAGCTTACTATGTATTGCTCTGTAGTGTATGTTTCTGCTTTTCAATACATCATCATTAATTCAAATGGAAACAATCTGCACGATGTTCATACACTATACTTACAAATTTTAAAATAAGTTGTCATGATTTCAAAAAAAAAAAAATACAAACTACTGTTAATTTCGTGCTTTTTGTTTGCACGTTTCTCGGCACTAGCCAATTAAGCTCGCAAATTAAATAAATTCCAGGCCGATCAGAGTCCACTCTGTAGTTGTATGCATTTTTTCTCTTTCCTTGCAAAAGGGCTAAACGTCTGTATGATGATACTGGTTAGTCAGTATCATTATACAGACGTTTAGCCCTTTTGCAGGGAAAGAAAAAAATTCTTCCGATACAGAATTCACTCTGTATGGGCCTGAAAATTCTTTAATTGCCGCTCTTTCTATGACGATACTGATTAGTCAGTATTATCATACAAACGTTTAGCCCCTCCCCAGCTAACACACATACTGTACCTATGTTTTTACTATATGCCGATATTTCTACACAGAGGGTCAATTGGCTTTGCTAAGAATACACTTTTCTAGTAAATCCATCAGGAATACAATTAGAAGAGTTTGAAATTCTGGAATCTCTCATGACTCTGGAAGTGAGTCATAAACTTAATAGACAAGCTAATAAGTTCACTTACACAATAATAATAATTGTTATTGTATTTTTTCAGTTGCTGTTTTTCCTGACTACAAATTTGTTCGTTAGCAATCGCAAAAGAAGGAATTGTAAATTTTAAAGAAGTCACAAAATACATGATCTAACTTCATTTCTATGGCTTATGAATAGGGCAAGAAAGTTTATGCTATTTCAAACATTCCAATATTTAAAAAAAAACAATTATTTATGCCCAAAATATGTACAATAGCACACAAACATGCAACGAACCTAATTTAGCCTGACCCACCCTAACCTTAGCTAAACCTATCCCCACCCTCACAACTTAACAGACAAAAAAACGTTTTAAACGCCATAAGCCTCCAAAAAAGATCTAATTTTTGCATGCATATTTTTACGTTTGTCTGGTATTGCCGCCAAAACAATTTGCATATTCAAATTCAGTTGTGCAAGATCTTTCCAACAAAGTATAGTTTAAATTAGCGAGGGGACCCTATATTATGATTACACCAAATTTTAGCATATTAACAACACACACATTCAGTTTGACCTACTCCACCTAATATGTATCCCATGTCACTTGTATGTAAGATTGCTTCTACAACCTACGTGGCGTTAATTCGAGAAAATATACAAAAATAAATATTAAATTTAGTAAACATTAATGCACGCTATTATAAATAAATATTGATGCATTGACAAAAGAAGTTTTCTTTCATTGTGACTTAAAAACAGCCAAAGTAGGTGTACCATGTTGCATTTACATGCATAAAACACTAAAAGTAAATAGAATAACAATAGAACAACATGTTCAATATTTAACATGAAAGTAGGAGAAAAACGATACAATTAATGTGAACATTTAAACACAACTGGTTATTAATCGTGTATGCACCTACTTTCAACAGTAGACTATAACTTTTCAATTAAAGAGACACGGATTATCAGCCAATAATGTCAAGGCCAATATAATGTAGATTCCAATATAATGTAGATTTTAAAGTTGATAAAAAACACCCAAGGAAATTATTTATGATACAAAATAACAAATTCATTTCACAGTTTCATCCAAACTGAAATATTACGTTTTAGAAATTCTTCAAGAAATCCAAGAGAAAAGAAAGCAATGAATTCTGAAAAAAAATCTAAACCACTGACACTTGCTAGTGCACTAAGTGAACCACTTTTTTTGTTGCAATTATTTTGTGTGCCTCTAACACCAACCAATAAGTCAAATTTTTGCATTAATATTATTAGACGATGTACTTATGTGTATCAATGTGTTCTGATGATTTCCGTATTTGTATTCTATGCATCCTTTTTGATAGAATTGAAATTCGAACCAGGAAATAAACGTATGCTACACTTCCTAAGCGAACCAATGTACTTATTCTTCGTGCTTTATTTTATAACAGTTATGCACTACGGTATTAATGCCATACTCGTTAATTTAAATAGTGTCAATTTCAGAGCACTCTATACACTATTAACACAATGTGAATTGCAGCCAGGAAGTAACAGTTACAGCAAGTTACAAAATATTTCGAGAGGAGTGCTTTGTGCTTGTACATTTCGTATATCACTACTAGTTTACGTTGTGTTCTCGGCAATTATTAAAAACGAAGAAGAAGTGCCTGACCTGCCAGCCACGCCTTTAAAAATTATTCTAGCTATAACGTTTATGTTGCCACTTTTATGTCCTTTTGTAAGCGTCCTATTATTCCTAGTTATTCTCCTCATATATGAATACGTTAGGAAAGAGTTAAATCATATCCAGAAAGATATGATCAAAGTTAAAAATCCTCACATGTTACATGAGTCAATTAGAAGATATTTGCTTTCTCATAACAATTTGTTACAACTTCTTTCAAAAGTTAATGCATGTTTTTCTAATGTCATAATGGCAACAACAATATATCAATGTATGATCGCCGGCATATATGTTCGCTTAGCCATGAATGCATGGAATGAAACAGAGTTTCAACGCCGAAAATATTTTTTGTTATTCATAATGCCGTTGTATTCCACCGTTTGCATCTTCATGTGGATGGTCTATGCGCCAAGACTGAATAATCAGGTAATTTTCCACACAGAAGTTAACATTCTAAACGAACATTTGTAAAATATTTGCGAAGAGAAAAAAAATGTCATAAACTGGCAACAAAAAAAAGCTGTCGTCTACAGCGAGTATAAATTTGCTCTTTTTAAATTAATTTAATTTTTAATTTTAACTGATTCAAATGAAACAAATGGTAAAATGGTTAACACTTTATATAATAAATGCTGAAATATTTGCAAAAGGGCATAAAATTTCATTTTAGTATGATGCAGAGTGATTATTCAAATTATATATTAGCGAACATTTCAGCTCAAAACAATGCAAACAACAAATGTTCTCAAACTTGTTTACACAATGTTCAGCATTCTCATTTTGTGCACAATTACTTTTGCTATTAAATATGTATTTCTTTTTCCTTTCTATTAGATACTAAATTCTCTCATTTCAATAAAACAGACAGTATTATTGAATGAAGAAGCAAAAACGAACTTCTGCAACGTTACGAAAACTGGAGTAATTACATTACTAGTAAAATGAAAGTTACTTTTTTGCACGAACATTTAAAAAACGACTCATAACGTACTAGTGTACTTTTGGTGTAAACGGGAAAAGTTCGATCAAAACTTCTTGTGGCAATTCCGTGCATAAAGTAGAAATTAGCTTCATTTTAATATGAAACCAATTTTAAACCTACAGTACATAGTGTAAAACATAACTACGATATGCTTTTAGAACAAAAGTTCAATTGCAAATTTTACAATTAGCAAGTAGTTTTCTATGTAAACAGGGCAAAAGAAGACTAATAGAAGCATATTGGAACCTCACACATTTGTGACCAGGACCAGATTCTGACCCTTTCTCTAAGGGGTGGCAACCGCCTTTAGTGCAATTAGAAAGAGAGAGAGATAGATGGTCTTTGTTTCTGTTTTTCAGTGACCATAAGAAAGATGTCTACCATCTACCTCCTGACTTCTATACCTCCTATTTCTTTGCTTATCGAAGTTGTTGGGAAAAAAATAAACTTTGATGAAGGACGACGATGTTCCTTGTTAAACCCCTTTATTCATCTTTGTATTGAATGTGGAATCTAAACATGATTAAAAAAGATTGATGGCGATGACCATGGGCCCATCTAGCGCGAACGATGTTGTTGTGTAGAAATGAATGGACCACGAACTATTTGGACGGTGGCACTTTATAGGCTTGGGCCTGTGTGCACCTGAACGGAGCGCCCAGGCCCAAGTGGCCACGCTCCAAAGATTTCCCCGCCATCTCCACACAACCGAAAAGTGGTAAACAACTAACTCTTGAGATAGTTTGCCCTCAAGAGAAGGGGTGATGGTCTGATGGAATGAAAAAGCAGGGATATCGCATTCCAGGCTAGCATTTGGACAACACACTAACATTCTATCTATACAATGCAAAAGTACTAATTGGTAACTGCAAAAATTGTAAGCAAAAGAAAAGAGCAAGTTATTTTTTTTCCAGGTATGCCAAAATTTCAATTGGAATTTACATTCAGTCGTTTTGTAAAATGTTTGAACAAAAAATAAGTTGCCATTTGTTCTAAACGGTGTGTAACATAACAAAGTATTAAATCTAGTAGCTAACGATTTGTATACATATAATATTAGACTAACTGTTTCAGTTGTTGTAAGATTAGAAAAGTTTAAAGCTTACAAAATCTTACAACTTCACCTTCAATTAAAACACGATTTAAAATATATACTTAAAAGGTTTTTCGTCAATCGGTTCAATGTACTTATTATTTACATGCATTACATTATACATGTTTTGCTTATCTTACCACTATTTACCCTATTTCCCACTTTTTATTGAATGATTAAAAATCTTTAAATTTTTTATTAATCAAAATTAATAACCCTATAGACCTACAGTCTGTAAAATGTTATTAACGCTTTGTAACGGTACACAATAATAACACATAATTTTTTTTATTAATAAATACCAATAAATACTTTTTACTCAGATTCTAAACTGGCTCTGCTACATCCAAACATTTTTGATAAAACCAACTGGAATTCAATTCGGAGATTTCAACGTGGTGGATTACCTCAACATTGTAGAGGTGAATACTCGTTACCGGTAGTTCATCATCATTTCCTGTACCTTATCCCGCAAGCAGCAGGGTCGGCCTTGCTGGTTCTAACTCTCCACTCATTCCGATTTTGCACCAAGCCCCCAGTGACCCCACATGCCACCATATCCCGTTTTACGCGCACATCCCAGGTTTGCTTGGGTCTTCCTCTACCCCGTTTTATTCCCAGGTCTAAGTTCATTGCCTGTCTCAGCAGCCCATCTTCTCCACTCCTGAGGACATGCCCAAACCACCGCAGCCTATTTTCCTGCATCTTTTCTACTATATTTGTTACCCCTATACTACCCCTAATAAAATCATTTCTGATCCTATCCCTTCTGGTCACCCCACTCATAAACCTTAGCATTCTCATCTCAGCTACCTGCATTCTATCCTCATGCACCTTCTTGATTGCCCAACATTCTGACCCATACAACATAGCTGGTCTGACTACTGTTCTATAAAACTTTCCCTTCAATTTTATAGGTAACTTCCTGTCACATAAAACCCCACTAGCCTGCCTCCACCTATGCCAACCTGCTTTTATCCGGTTTGTGATGTCTAAGTCTAAGCTCCCATCATCTTGCAGCACAGATCCTAAATATTTGAAGTCATGCACCTGCTGCATTAAACTGTCCCCAAGTCTAATCCCCTCATTCAACTGTTCTTTCCCATCCCACTGAAATTTCATGTACTCCGTTTTTGCCCTACTTATTTTCAACAACTTTGATTCCAAGGCATTCATTGTCTCCTCTAACCTTATCTCGAGTTCCAATTTGGATTCCTCAACTAAGACTATGTCATCTGCAAACAGCATACACCAGGGGACCTCCTGCCTCACCCCTGCCAGTAACTCATCCAGGACCAAAATAAATAGATATGGGCTAAGTGCTGAGCCCTGGTGCACACCAATCCTAACACGAAAACTGTCAGAGAACCCCCAGGCAGTCTTAACGCTTGTCCGTGCATCCCTATACATGTCCCTCACCATATCTATATAACTCTCACCCACCCCTTTCTTCTGTAAGACCTCCCACAATAACGTCCGTGGTACTCTGTCGTAGGCTTTCTCTAGATCTATAAATACCATGTGTAACTCTTTCTTGGCAGCCCGAAACTTCTCAATAACATGCCTTACGGCAAAAATAGGGTGCATTGTGGATTTTCCTGGCATAAACCCAAACTGACTTCCCCCAATTGCAGTTTTATGGTACCTAACTTGGCATACATGTCCGCATATTTCTTATGCTTTGCTAAGGCTACCTGCTGTTTGGCCTCTATCTTGGCATGCTTGTATTCTATCTAGGCCTCCCTGCTTCCATCGTGCCACCAAGTCTTGAAAGCATCTTTCTTCTTTTTAACTGCCATCTGTACCTCCTCATCCCACCACCAAGTTTCTCTGTCTAATCGAGACCCCCTACTCGTACTGTCCCTAGTACCTCGTTTCCACAATCACGGATCTGTTGTGCTACCCTTGTCCACAGCTCTCCTGCAGTGCCATCTAAATCCCATGCTATCTTACCTGCCATTTTCTTAAACTCTTCCGCCTTGTCTGGTAATGCCCATCACCTAATTGCTGTCTCTCCTCTATGTCTGACCAATTGTTTTGCACCCCTAGGTTTTAGGTCTAACACTACTAGCCTATGTTGTCCCGCTAAGTTTTCACTTGGTATCACTTTACAATCCTTGCACTCGTTTCTATCCTCACTCCGAATCATGAAGAGATCAATCTGGGATTCTCCTGCCCTGCTCTTAAAAGTAATCAAATGTTCCTCTCGCTTCTGGAATAGTGTTTGCTAAAATTAACTTATGTGCCACTGCTGCCTCCAGGATACTCTCCCCTACTTTATTTCGCTCTCCATAGCCCCACCCACCATGTACCTCTTCATTCCCTTCCCTACCTCTACCTACATGTCCTTTAAAGTCCCCACCAATTATGACCCGTTCCTTCCTACTCAGGCCCAACATCAGGTTATCAAACTGTTCCCAGAATGCTAGCTTCCTGGCTGTATCTAATCCAACCTGGGGGCCATATGCACTAACTACATTTATAACAATGCCACCCCAAACTACCTTTACTATTAACAGCCTACTATTTATCCGCCTAACCTCAACCACACTCTGTCTGAGTTCCTGATCTAGGACAATTCCCACTCCATTTCTACCCTCCTCACTACTTGCATAAATTAATTTATACCCATCCCCAATGTCCCTGGATTTATCCCCTTTCCATCTTGTCTCCTGCAGACATGCAACATTTACCCTCCTAGCCTTTAGAACACTAGATAACTCCCTAGTCTTCCCTGTCAAACTCCCTATATTCCAGGTGCCAAACCTAAGTTTAGTACCTCCACTTCTACCACTACTTCCAAGACCTCCTTGTTGTTGATGCTGGACTCGCTTCTTTAGCCCCACCCATCCACTGTGGGGTAGCCCTTGCCAATTTGTCACAGCCACCGGGCATTGCAGCTGCGCGTCGCTTATGGCGGGGGACGCCCTAGCCATATTCGGAATACTATTTCGAATCAACATCATATGTTTTGGCAAATTTTTACAACCGGCTGCCAACCTGACGTCGACCCTCCACTTTGGCACCCGGGCTGGGAGACCGGCAATGGTGTGGTTTTGTTTTGGTCTGCCCTGAGTATTTTATGCCCTCAGTACCCTCCATATCTAGCGGGCATTCCCCTATCTGCCACCTGGGGAGGCACCCGATAGGGGACCAACTACCCCCACGGGTACTCGGGTACTCGTTACCAGTAGTTAAACTTAATTAATCATAGGCTCTGATTTCGTGGGGATGGCATGCTCAATAGGCCTAAGCAGTGTAATGACCCGCCAACTGAAAGTCCCCATAATTTTCAACACTGTGCTCCGTTTGAAGGATATTCGTTACCGGGGTACTCGTTACCACGGGTACTCGTTAACGGTAGTTAAACTTAATTAATCATAGGCTCTGATTTCGTGGGGATGGCATGCTCAATAGGCCTAAGCAGTGATGACCCGCCAACTGAAAGTCCCCATAATTTTCAACACTGTGCTCCGTTTGAAGGATCAACTGATTGAGCAATGAAATTAATAATGATATTTACGTAAAATATTGTGATTAGCACAATATGGCCTCAAACAAGCAACGCTACAACCTATAGCATCTGCTCATTTTGGCACTAAATCAGTACCTAAATCAGTGTTTCTCAAACTATTCCCAATTGTGGACCACTAGATAATTATCAATGCTAATGCGGGCCACCTACTTTTAAAAGGTTAACTGCACAAACAGTGCACACGTACTGCAGTACATTATTTGTAAATTATTATAAAACTAGTGGGGTAACCCGTGATAAATGACGGGAGCAAAATTCACAGGCAATTGTGCCCATCATTAGAATTTATTTTCCTCTGCCCTTTTATGACGTCAGACAAAGTAACAAACCAATTAGAAATTGATGACGTTCATAAAAAGGCGGAACAAAATAAATTCTAATGCTGGGCACAAGTGCCTGTGATAAATACTAGTTTAATTTTGAAAGAGAAAATGAGATTTTCATTTTCTCTGGTGTGCGCATGTGCGTCGTTTTTTTCTTTTTTTTTTACTCCTTTCATTTCAATTTCGGTTTCCCCCTTTTTTTTCCCCTCCACGTTTCCCTCCCTCCCCCTCTACACTTTCCAACCTTTTTTCCTCTCCAATTTAATATCATGGGGTTCTTGGATGGGGAGTGTGCAACATATAGTTGACCTTGAGAAAAAAAAAGCGGTTCATTTATTCATTTAAATTTATATAAATTCCGACGTGCTTCAAGGTTTTTGTCCTTAATTGTTTTATATGTTCTTTCTAATTTCCGTTCTGATAGTTGGAGTGTAAATATATTTTTTCTATGGTCCCCTCTGCGGACCATATGGCACACCGCCACGGAGCACCAGTGGTCCGCGGCCAACAGTTTCAGAAACATTGACCTGAATAGTACCCTAAATGAACACCTCCTTAAGTTTCTGAAAAATCGGTGCCTATGCCATTATTATAATTTTTTATTAATATATTTGTGAACAACTTATAGGTAATTCTTTTAACTGTTGACTATGTGAATTTGAGCATAACCAATCGGAAAAAAGATGGTGTAAACCTAGACATGTTCTAGAAGAAATATTAAAACAACATCCAACTTCAACGTGGAACACCATAAAGCAGCATTTGTTTACTTGTATTTAGGATACATAAGATAAACACTTATAGTCAAATACCTGGTGAATGCACAGTAAATCTATATTTTTCTTTATATTTACTATAGTGATGTGCCATTTGAAACGTTTCACAGAAAGTTTGTTCAGTTACACTTTTCAGACACCCTTGAAATACTTTGAAATTTGATGAAACTAATTAAAAACTTGTAACATAGGCCTAGCCATTTTACATGTACTACTACAGTAACTCAAGTAATAATTGACGATCAATCAAACACATGAAATTATGCATTTGATGCAAGCATTCTACACATTACCCTAGATACTTGTTAATTATAGAGAAATGTTAATAATTACTTATGATATAAACTTACAGTGAGGTTAAATGCCATAAGTTTCAAAAATTTAAATTTAAATTTAAATCAAAACAGTAATACATTTTGAAGTTGTAATACGCTTAAACATGTATCTAAAACTTGATTAATTCAAATTGAGCAATGCTCTCAGCACAAAGTAACAAGCCATTGTAGCACATGTTTACAATTTATATTACCATTGTTCTTTCTAGTTTTTAAAATTTATTTGATATTCAGAATTATATTTATTTTTTCTTTGTTAAATTCATGATATTGATCACGAATTTTATGTCCAATTTACATATGTTTAATTTTCTTAATTCACATAAAATATTGCAAGTAAAGTGAACTTACTGAAGTTCACTTTTAAACCCACGATGACTTCATTTCATTCTTTAATACATGTACGAGCCGTATATATGCTAGTGGTAACCAAATGTTTTTTGCACACAGCATAGTATATTCTGGCAAAATTGCGGCACACCTAGAAAAACTCATAGCACACTATAGTCAGCAGTGTGAGTGTGCCACAGTACACCCTTTGGAAAGCATTCGTTCAGTATATACAATACATGTAATATGAGAGTTGTGTTCATTTTGCATTTTCCAATTAAATTAAGATTTGAAAATATTAGATTACTAGTGGGGTAACCCGTCATAAATGTCGGGAGCAAAATTCACAGGCAATTGTGCCCTGCATTAGAATTTCTTTTCCTCCGCCCTTTTATGACGTCAGACCAAGTAACAAACCCAATTAAAAATTGATGATGTTCATAAAAGGGCGGAGCAAAAGAAATTCTAATGCTGGGCACAATTGCCCGTGATAAATTCTAGTTTAATTTTGCTACTATTAATTGCTCCCCTTTTTCCAACGGCATGCTAGGAGGAGGCTATCTCACTGTAATTGCATCTACTGTGAAAATCTATATTTTTGTTATAATCTGTTATAAATAAATAATTTATTGGCACCAGGTTATTTTGTTCTTATTCCAAAACACTTTCTTGTTCATTATATCAGTATAAAGCAGATGTCTAACATTTCTAGGAATATTTATAATCACTACTTTTTATGTTGTAAACAATGTCAATGGTAGTTTATAAATAGGGACGGACAAAAGGGACACAGTCGCAACTGTGCCACAACCTAAAGCCTCCCAAACTCACAAGCTCACAAACGCATCCGGGCGCGCGGACTTTTGACTTTCCTTACAGTTTCGTGACCTTTTGGTTGATGACTTTAGCAGGCCTTTGCTGAATCCTCTCCTAACGTCTCGTTCTCCTCTAGCTGTTTCTTCAACTTTCGTCGGTTCTTATAGTAATTTTCCCAGGATTTTCGCGGCATTTTCAAATTTTCGTCACCAATTTATTTTAGCTAAAAAATCAATAAATTTTAAATCCACTTTATTTCGGTTTATCACATACCCGGTATGTCCGTTAGCTCTGACTGTCAACTACAAAATGCGCGGCAGAGGTCATCGCTATTATTATCAACTAGCTAGTTATCAACCTTAAAACGGTGTGCGGCAAAACAGAACCACGCGAAATTTAGCTTAATTTTCTAACGCTACTGTATAGAAGGGTTAAAGGGTGGAGAGTTGAAACTTGTTTTGTTATAAATGGGCCTATAAACTATCTAATTATGTATTATTTATTTATTACTCTACGATTATTAGTTTCAAAGATATAAGCGTTCAAAGCGTGAAATGTTTTCATTGCAGCTGTACTCCCGATGTTACCCCGTAACTAGCGCGGGGAAAGACGTAGTTCTACATAAAATATATACAAACAGAAGAATTATTGTACCTAGGGTCAGTTGACAATGGAGTTTATTTTCAGAGGATGTTTTGCATAGGCAAACGTATATTTTGGTAGATTTTCAGGGGTACTATTCGGATCGCACTTTACATACCGTAAGTATGGAAAAAATAGTATACGGTATGCATTAGCAGTTTATTTTGAAAATGTATTTCTTATGCTGCTTTGATATTCCCGTGTATAAGCTTTTGTAGTCCCTTCAAGGCTTTTTATTCGAATCCAACTTCAGTTGAACAATTATAGGCCTACAATAAAGTTAAAAAATATTTATCAAAAAATACTTGTTTATTTTGCTTATGTCTTTATAATTCTAAAACTATTTAATGTCTTTTTGTGTATTTAATACATCGTGATACCAATATCTTCTTTTACTTAGAGGATCTATAATTTACGATATTGGTAAACACACAATGTTTTGTACATTTATAATGACAATGCCATACATGTGATACTTTTAGAAAAACATGCAAAGCATCAAAACAAAATTACATTAGAAACAAAGAGATAGCCATAGTATTATTTCTTTGATTATTCTTTTAGCCGATATTTCATGAACAATTCAATGGAGTGAATTGCAAAATAAACTTCATTACAATTTTACTCATAAAATTGGGTTTATTATATATATATATATATATATATATATATATATATATATATATATATATATATATATATATATATATATAGGTTTATTTTCATTTTATACAAAAGAATAAGTTTACTATGCTAATGTGAGTTATTGTCTTTAAACAAAGCTTAAAAAAGCCATTAAAACATAATGCATGTAATATGTCTTAAAACAAACTTCAAAACATTCATTTCGACTTCATACAGATGGTAACAACAGACCTTTTTTCTTCTTCTTTATAATCGAGAGTAAGATTTTTAGCATGGAATTAGAAAAAAATGTAACACTTGCTAATGCACTTCATACAAATCTATTTTTGAAAGATTTCATCTACGTCCGTTTAAATAATGACAAAAAAAGAAATTGTTTTGAAACGTTTGTCAAGTATTTTGTATTTTTTTGTCACTGTGTATATGCGACAGTTCTCTTCATACTGGAATGTTATTAACGCCCCTCCCACCTGAAGGTTTTAGGGCGATAAGTGTCCCAGTTGTATCTGTACACAAGAACTATAACTCATTTGACTGGGAAAAGCCATAAAGGCACAAAAACCCAGTCAAACTAGGGGAAAGTCACAGAATTAATTAACATATTAAGAGTCAGTTTACGGAGAGTTCTAAGTTAAAATGGCTTCATTATATTAACTTTCCGCTATTATAGCCTCGTTGACTGGGAAAAGCCAGTGGCACAAAAACCCAGTCAACCTTAGCACATCAATCACAAGATTGATTTCATGGCAAGAGCTAACTTGGTTATAGCACTTTAGGTTCCTACATACATCCAATGTATCCTTATATATCTGCTACTATGGCTTTACAGAATTTTTTGGAAAGCTTTAATTAATCTCGGATCTATAAGGTTTTGCCTTTCACATGGCCAAGAAAAACCTTCTCTAGTAACTGCAGCCTGGAGACCTAAGCGGGGTTCTGCCCTTTTACGATCTGGGCATCTCCACAGAATGTGCTCTACGGTGTCTTCTTCGTTCCTGCATATACATAGGCCAGGAGTCCCATCTTTTAGGAGGTTGAATCTTTTTAAGTAGATCCCAAATGCCCCGTGTCCAGTTAAAATCTGTGTAACACAGCCAGAGAAAAGATATCCTTCCATACTAGGAACGGGGAGCCATTTAAATGTTTCTCTCCCCTTTGTGGTTTGACTCCAGTCCTATTTCCATCTTGCCAATAGTACCTTATTAGCCTCTTGCTTGAACCAAGAGATTGGCCAACTATGGGCAAGACAGGTTAGGTTCATGGTCCCCTCTTTTGCAAGTTTATCAGCGATCTCGTTGCCTGGCACCCCGGAATGGGCTCTTACCCATATTAAACTGATGTAGAACCCTTCCTCTACTAGATTATCTAATTTATAATGTGCTTTACATGCAATTTTGTTATCTCTACTACTGCTTTTAGCAACACTAGTCAAGGCTGAGTGAGAGTCAGTACAGATTAGGGCTCTACCTTCTGAACCTCTCACAGTTGGTAGTAATGTTATTGCCATATAGATAGCATAGACCTCTGCCTGAAATATAGAGCACTGGTTGGGGAGACGTCCTTTCCACTCTTTAACATTAAGACTGTTCTTCATTATAACTACTGAAGATCCCACCCTCCCATCCTTCTTAGAACCATCGGTATAACATTGTAAACTTACTTCGCAAAGGGGTGCTTCCTCCCAGACCCCTACCGGATAAATTTTCCGCTTTGCGGGATGTAGTTTCGAATAGGCCTTATGGTGACTCCCATCTTCCTGAAAGTATTGATTGAGTCTTTTCCCTAGGTTATATTTGTTGCTTGCCAGTAGCCATAGTGGAGCACACTTTGCTAGGATTTGGATTGCCTTGTTGGGTGCAGTACTATATGTTTTAGTGATGGCACGCATAAATGGTCTTTGTAGAGCGTCCAATCTAGAGCTAATCCGCGAATCGCTGCCTCTACTACCCCATATTTCGGCCCCGTATAAGATCATTGGTTCCACCACGCTAAGATAGATTTTCCTTAGCATATGTGGAGCAGTACCCCACTGGCTTCCACAAATATAAAATAGCTTGGTCGCCATAGTTAAACCCTTACGCTGGAGGTATTTAACGTGGTCAATCCACTGGAATTTAGCATCCCAGAGTAACCCCAAATACTTAATGTTGGATTGTAATGGTATGACCTGCCCATACATTACAATCTTGGGACCCCTTTTAATATTAGTGGCAGGGTAAAATAGTGCTGAAGTCTTGCTAATTGAAAATTGCAGGTTGCACTTCTCTGCCAATGCTTCACATGTCAATAAAAGTCGACTCGCTTTAGTTTCAATCTCTTTTGCTGACCTGCCAGTGATAAAAATCACAGCATCATCAGCAAAAGCTTGGAGATTGTCTCCCTCCTGTAAAGCTTCCCTAGTTGTTATGAACCAATCCTCCATCATTGTCAGCCATAATACTGGTCCTAAACAGGATCCCTGGGGGCACCCCATGTTAACACTCTTCTTTACTGGCCCTGATTGTACTGTCCGGTCGACGAAAAAAGATTTAATAATCTTATATAGGTTATCTGGACAACCCATCCTTTGGAGTTGATATAAATCATGGGGTGCCATGCACAATTGAAAGCGTTTTTAATATCAAGGGATACAACCAATGTATGTCTTTTCATAGATTTTTGTACAGCTACTATCTGCTGGAATCTTTCGCAAGCCATGGTTGTACTCCTGCCTTCCCTAAAACCAAACTGTTCATCAGACAGATGATTATTTTGTTCTAAGAAGTGCATTAATCACTTTGCGCAAAGCTTATCTAGGACTTTACCTATACAAGGAAGTAAACAAATAGGGCGTAGCCTGTCTGATCCTTGTTTGGGGACCCAGACAACTATGCCCTCCTTCCATACTTTTGGAAATACCCCACTCAGGTAGCACCTGTTGAGAACTTGAAGTAGGTACCCATCATTACACTCGTTGATATATTTTATAGTTGCTGGAGGTATACTATCCCCGCCTGCAGCCTTATCTGTGTTAATAGTCGCTATAGAGTTAGTCAGTTCCTCCATTGAGAAAGGAAGGTCTTGTTCTGGAAGCAATGTATTTTCCTGGGAAATTAGCCTCAAAGTCTTTTGCTGCTCTGAGTCCAATAAAGGATTATCTATTGGGAAGTACTCATGTAATAAATAACTCATGGTATCCTCCTCGTTAGTAGTCCAGGAGTCATCAGATTTAAGAATACTTCTGATGGTATTTGCTGGCCTTATTTTACCAGCCAGAATTTTGTACGGCAAACTGTACACCTCTTTATTGGATGCTGTTGAGCAGAAATTTTTCCAGGAGTCTTCCCTTGCGAGCTAGCCTTATTTCGGGATCACTGGTTCTTTGAAATCGTTTCCGAGCCCGCCTCAACCTTCGTCTATCCTCTTGAAGTTCTGGGGTCCACCATCGACACGGGTTTTTTGAAGTCCTACCTCTGCTTAATGGCATACTATCTTTGCAGGCTGATTGTATAACCTGTTGAAGGGCCTCAACTTCTTCATCGATACTTTGTTGACCTGTACTTTGTAGCTGAATCTTTACAAGGTCTTTAAATTTTCCCCAGTTTGCTTCCTTCCATTTAAATTTCCTTGGTTTAGAACCTCTGGGGGAATCGTTATTATTAATCGTCATACTTATATATCTGTGGTAACTCATAGTTTCGACTTGCGGAATCTCCCACTTATCTATGTCTAAGTCTCTGGACAACGTCAGGTCTATCCAACTGATTCCATTGGTAGACATGAAGGTGGGTCCTTGTTCTGGTACATTATTTATACTTAGGTGGTTCATTATTATAAATTCTAGGCAGTAGTTACCCCTATGATCTGCATCATGCGATCCCCAAATAGGGTGTTTGGCATTGAAGTCACCTAATATGAGTTTAGGACCAGGGAGTTGGGTTATAATATTCCTTACATCTTGGATAATTTCTTCAATATTTCTCGAGGGCTCTATATATATGTTAATCAAGTCGAAAACTTTTGTTTTCGTTTGTACCCTAATAGTAAGTATGTTTTGACTGCAATACTGTGTGAGTACTACTACACCATGGTTCTCTCTATTCGAAATTATGAGTACTTTAGAACTATGGGAGTGGACTATTAAATCTCCCCCGGCAAAGGTAGAACGCTTTAGCAAAACATGATATGGTTCTTGAATACAGATGATATCATATTCTTTGGCAATGCTTTCTAGACAAAGCATAGCCTCCCGACCCTTCCCCATGTTAAACTGCAGTATTTTCATTGTAAAATTATTCATAGCCTATACTGGACCTAATCCTGTCCCTTAGCAGTTGATATACTGGGCACTTTTTATCTATAACGCTATGGCCCCTTAACCCAAATCCTCTTTTTGCACAATTGCTACAGTCCAAGATGTTGTCATGGCAGTCCGTTACAAGGTGGTTATCTCCACAGTTAATACATCTTTTTTCCTTCGATGTGCATTCCCCTGCCCTGTGGCCGTATTCATTACATTTGAAACACTGTACAATCTCGATATATTCTTCAACTCTATGCCGTGTCCAACCTCTTCATACTATCAGTAGGACAACTAAATGACGAAGGAAAACATGCAACTCGTGTTGAAGATGTAATTCTTGTAACAGTCTTAACATATTACACCTCTATGTTTACTTGTTCGTTCCATTATTTCCATTTTTATCAAAATGCTGCCAAAATGAGGGCACTTTATACGCTATTAACGCAATGTAAAATACATTCAAAAAGCAATAGTTACAACAAAATTCAGTATTTATCACGATGTCTTTTATCAGGTTGGGCATTTGCAACCAGTACAAGTTTTCTTATTCTATCATATCAAAGTTACCCTGCGAATATGAAAGATCTAATCGGCTTTTTTGTATTGTTTACAACTTTCCTTATACACATACCGGTAATTTCAGTAATTCTCTTAACCTATGAATACGCAACACAAGAATTAAAGTGCCTCAGGAAAGACATAACTGATGCGAAAACCTCTTACATGCTTCGACATACGTTTAGAAAATTTCTCGTCACTCACAATTTTTTGTCAGAACTAATTACAAAAATTGATTCCTGTTTCTCTTTCATGCTTTTGACATTCACGGTCTATCAATGTGTAATTATTTCTCTTATTGTGAGATTTGGTTTCAATTGCTTGTGTAAAGAAAAAGCGATTGGTATTTTGATATTTACTAAAATGATGTTAGTGCCTTTATTGCCCACTTTTTTATACATAATGTGGATACTAAAAGGATCAAGACTGAATGAAGAGGTGAGTGAGATTCAAGCTAATAGCAGAGAACATTGTAACAACCCCTCAAGAACGGGGTTCTATTACAGAAAAGTCCTACATTTCATTTTGGAGAGTTCATAGGGGTCTTTTCAACAATGTAGGTATTGTTAGTTATTATGCACAAAGCAATTTTAATAATGCTTTTGGACTTTGTTGTTCCTCTGCCACAGGCCATTTGAACTGCTTGCAGAGTATTAATTCATATATTCAAATTCAAGAGTATTCCTTAAATAAGATTTTTCCACATTGAAACCTCGTTCGGAAGGTACATTTTGAAAATATGTTACAAGGGCATCCGTATTGTGATACCAGTCTATAGGCCGGTTATAGACGAACAACCTGGCGACCAAAATCCTCATCAAAATTTCAGGTGCCAGGTAGCCAATTTATAACATTGACCACATTAGTAAATTCTAATTGTTAAGCTAACGCTCTGCAACATTAGTAATGTTAACGTTACCATTACCAAACAATTAAAATATAAAAATGTGGCCATTAACACATCTTTTATTGTATTTAATACAATAAAATGTGAGAAACGTTTTTTTATAAAAATTCTGGTAGGCCTATATAAAAGTAAACATTAAAAAAACATTCCAAATGTTCGTTGGAATTGATTCTTCTTGTTGCACTTTCTCTATTCAATATAATGATTTTTGAATGGAGTTCTCAGTTTTTTTTAGCTTTAAAAATATTTTAATTCGTATTTTTTTTATACTTCTACTAGCTTTTGTACCTGGCTTGCCCGGATTTTAAACAATCAGATTAATTTTTCTGAAAAAGATCAAAGAATATTGGTGCTAAATGTGACACCCAGTAACTCCCGATCTGCCAAAACTATAGCCCAGGGGCTAAACAACTCCTGCTTGTTTCTCCCTCCTCTCTGACTCATACTTCTGAGTCATAGCGAAGTAGCGGATTGATACACTTAGGACCATGGTCACTTGTACCTGGTTACACCTCGTAGGTATACACAGGTCCAAGGTACAATAGGACCGTGTTCCTCTTTGTTCATAATCCTTATTTTTCTCAAACTTGTTGTACTACGTAGATCTTTATCCGTATCACATCATGGGCTCGAGAACGCACCTTTAATCAAACATATTCATACTTGTACTCTTGATGTTTCTGAGCAAGGATGAATAAAAGCGTTACAATGAGAAACTGTGTTGTCTTTATGTCTGGAAACTAACACTTCTCTACAGAGGCCGAAGACACCATAAGGCAAGGAGTCATACAGATCCTGGAGCAGCTACAGCATCTTCATTTGGGTAAACAACAAAGGAAGATGCATATCCATGTCGACAAAGAAAGATGGCCACCATCCTTTTACACAGATTACACCCCTGCACAGAAAAATGTTCGCAATCAATCTCCATTCGACTTTTTCTCTAGCTCGAATCTTCTCCGTGCGGGCACCGTGCGATGCAGAGAAGTAACGAGCTATAGAAACAACATCTTCAAGTTGGTAAAAAATATAGTCGACGTCAAAAGAGTTCCGTCTAGAATTCTGCAATTCTTCAACAATACATTATTTATGTGTTGGTATGGAATTCTGCAGAGATGGATTGCCTATCTTAAGGCGTCGAAACTATTTTCCCCATTTCAGGTTCCTAATCTTTTTAAAATAAAATGGTTTGCCTATTAGGGATGACCATCGATAGTATAGAAATATCGATATTTCGATGTTGATATTCGATATAGAACCATCGTTAGTGACCTTTTCGATATCACTATCGATGTCAATATCGATATTTAGCTGGCACCCCCCTCCTCATTGCCCATATGTGTAAAACTTGGGAAGAGAATGACGTAGCGAGCTGAAAATAGTTGCATTAACTCGGAAATTCCGGAAAAAATAACCTGTGCAAATTTCATGATGCCAGCCCCCACCGTTCAAAAGTGTGACCACCAGCAACTCGTGATCCTGCCAAACAAACTGCCAAACTGCCTAAACAACTCATGTTTGTCCCTCCCTCCCTCTCTACTTAATATTCAAGTGGTGGATTGATACCCTTATGACCATATTCACTTGGACCTGGTTACACCTCATAGGTGTACACAGTTCCAAGGAATAAGAGGAACATATTCCTCTTTAATAACTAATATTCATTCTTGTAACATTGATGTTTCTATGCAAGAATGAATAAAAGTGTTTACAATATGAAACTGCGTTGTCTACTGTTCTGAAACTAATACTTCTCTAGACAAGCCATGGACACCATAGGGCAAGGAGACATGCAGATCCTTACTAGCAACAACATCTTCCTGAACAAAGGAAGATGTACATCAATGGTGGCCAGAAGAAATGGTCACCATCGTTCTGCACAGATTACACCCCTACACAGAAGGATGATCACAATCTATCACCATCTGACTACTTCTATAGCTCGAATCTTCTCCGTGCGGTAGCCGTACGATCGAGAGAAGAGATGAGTTGTAGAAAAAGCACATAATGAATTGGTAAATATTCATGAGGATGCCATCAAAGCTCAAATTTGGTGGAGGTGCAGAGTATGCCTCCATTTTGCCTTCCCCGATTGGGCTACCGAAGATGTTCATTGTTTTGAGTCTCGTGACTGTGCATCACGAGTCGGATCCACATGTCGAAAAAGGCTGAAGATCACATCAACAGCCGACCGTGTGGCACCGTTTTTGTTTTGAACCACGCGTTGAAAGAGGCTGAAGATTACATCAACAGCCGACCGCGTGGTGCTGTTTTTGGGTAGAACCACGTATTGAAAGAGACCTGAGATAACTTCAATGGTCGACCGTGTGGCTCTGTGTTTTGTGTTGAACTGTGTGTAGAAAGAGACTTGAGATGATATCAATGGTCGACCACACGGTTCTTTGTCTTTTGTTCCTAGAGACACGTGTTAAAAAGAACTCCATCGACATCCATTAAGCATGTGAGAAACACCTTGGTAGCAATTTCTTTGGACACATGTGTTTTCATCTTTGTTTCTGTTATATGTTTTGTGCTATCATGATCATTTCTTTTACCTTCACTCTTTCAATTTCCAAAGGTGCGGTTTTTTTATCAAACATTTAAGCAATTATAGCTAATAGCTCCGCCTCTTCTAACCCGGAAATTAGACTTGGCAACCCTGTAGAACCACGTGGGGACGCCGCCGCCATTTTGGACGCCACTTTCAAATTCACTTCTGAGAGAGAAGCACGCGAAAGTAAAGTTTCGCGATTTTCTACTGTGTCAAGTGTTAAAAAATTTATTTTTAAGAAGAGAATGCCGCGTTCCTTTGGAGGAAAGTCTACCAGCAGTGAGGACTCATTCAATTTTACGGCCTTATTTGGAGAGGGCCACGATGATGATGTGATGGAAATCGAGGACGCCGCCCTAAAGCCCGGAGCAGCCATCGCGGCTGAAAAGCCTTTAGGCAGCAATGCCTCGACTTCCAGCAAGGATAAGAACGATTCGGGCAACTCTTTGAAGAAACGGAAGAGCCCCGAATCGGAAGATGACTTGGTAAATCGTTTCGTTCCTCTAATGAGATCTCCGCCTCCTCAGTTAGGTGATCCAGAACCGGACATCTACATGGGACCAGCCCGGGACCCGAGACAGCAGTTCCCGCGACCCCCAGAGGAAATGGACACGCCGCCCGGCAGTGATGCCGAAGGGGGAGTACCAGCCGAATTGTACTCCTCAAATCGCCGGGGCCACACCCGAGGAGAAAGGAATGCAGACAAAAGGGCTATGAAAGAGTGGATAGCCCGCCAAAATGAAGAGTGCGTCAGGAGGGGCCAGAAGCCCATCGAAGTCCCTGAAGTCGGCACCGTACTACCGACCACCAGAAAACCAGTCCGTGATGCGTCTCCTGCCAACAGTTGGGCTACGATCGACCAGCCCATCGTTCGAGGATACCGGCCGGAGTTAGCAAAGAAGCTGGTGCTGCCAGGACCAATTTCGGTCCCAGCACCACCAAGAGAAGTATCGTCTACATCTCTACCGCCCGTTATCCCTTTCAGGCCACAATCGACAGTGACTGTCGTCCGGGAGGGAAACAAGAGGAGGGAAGTCCACTTCGACCGCCGATCGCCGCCGAGGGACCGACCAAGAGATATGAGACGACCGAAAGGTCAGGGGTCCGCTGCCCGCCGAAAAGCTCGTCGGGACGAACAATTCCAAGGATGCCAAGGACACCCTGCCATTCCAGTAGAAGCGCCGTCTCAGGGAGCGATCCCTAAGCCAGCAGCAAAACCTAAGTCGCCGTCGCCTTCAAAGACGACACCAGAAGAGGAACAGGAGCGCCAGCTGCGTCTCCTTAATAATGGTTTAGTCTCCTTTTCTAGACGCGGAGGACGACACGCGCTCCGCTACTTGGGAGTCTTCAACAGTAGGAGGGAGATATCAAGCGAACGACCACGACCCAGGAGAGATGTCCTCTGGACCGCTGTCGTTTTGGAGATGCCAGGATATCCCGCCGTCGTCGCACTTCACGCTAGCGAGTCAAATGTCATTCAATTAATCCACCCTGGGACTCGGGAGCAATCCCGCACCAGGACTCTAGAACTCATCGCCGAGACGATGTTGGCCACCCTGATTCCCGATCGGAACCAGGACCGAAGATTTCGTCACCACTCGCCGAGGGCCATCGAGAGGGACTTCTCCGCCACCAGGATGTTGGACTTCGTGGAGGCCACCGTGCTAGCCACCTTGGAGCGGTCGACTGTCGTCCCGCTGGAGACGTTGGAGCGGCTCTACGAGACCACCACGGAAGGAGAATTCGGAAGGAGGGATCGACGCGGCCACCTATCACCGGAGCCATAGAGAAGGATGTCCACAAGAAACAGAATCATCGCCGGACCAGTTGGCGCGATGATCGAATCTAATTTCTAGTCGAAATTAATTTATTCCAGAAAATTTTGTATAATTTTTTATCAGAATCAAATAATTTTATTTTGTTGTTGTTGTGATCAAATACCTGTGATACCCCTGGGTTTTATTAATTTAGATCCAGTCGGGGGGAGGGGGATTTTTTTTAGGAAAATTGTCTTGGAAAGTAGGGTACTTTCCGCTTAGTCGGGGGGAGTGAGACGTTTGGGCCCGCCGCTTATTTTCGCTCTTTAGCGTTTTCGTTTTTTTTAGGTTTCACGCCACCCTGTACTATTTAGCTTCTGGGCCACTCGGTACTTTTGGTACCAAGTGACCCAGATGTCATATCTGTTGATCTTGACCTTTTCGTTTCCCCTCAATTTTTCTTCCACACGAATAAATTTTATTCGTTTTTAATTTGATTTTGTTTTCACTTCTCCTGTTATCACCTATGTGTGATAACAGGGGATGAATCATGGTTTTGGACAAATGGATCAATCTTTTGATTGGTCCATTTGGTCCAAAATATTGTTTTAACCAATTGTTGAATATGGCCCTGAGAATCCGACTTTGGGATTCTCAGGGTATATAAAGAGTTACATTTTTAATGTCAAAAAAAGGACGCTTTTTAAACTTCTGATTATATACCGAACCTATGGCCGATTTTGGCCCGGTTCTTTTCTTTTAATATTTTTTCTAAGTTATATTTTTATGTGTGTGCAAAACCAGTTCGCCAACTTTGTTTATCTTCGAAATAAACAGATTTTTATATTTAAACCAAGCCAGTGGTGTTTTATTCATCGAAACTTAAATTCCGCGATTGGGAATTCATCATTTGCAGGTCTTCACCTATTTGGATACATCAAAAGGGTCCCAACAGGTGCAAACCTGCAACGCACCAGTGAGTATATTTTTACACGATTCTTAGGGCAGATTTACGGACGAAAGTCCGAGAGATACAGAGATTAAAGATCCTCAAGACTGTGAAGTCTTTTGCCAGAGACTAGTGAGGACATAAAATAGACGTTATATTGGTCTAGTCCTCCCGGGCCAGTAGAATTAGTGGCCTAGCCAACCACTATCAATACGAGTGTAAACTCGCTCGTATTAACCAAAAAGAGCAGATTCTACTAGCGGAAAAAGGTCCGTCACAATATAAATAAAATTGTAGTTTGGTCTGTTTTTGTCTGTGTTTGTTTTGGCAGCAGCGCAAACGACTGAATCGGTATAAAAAAATTGATTTCAACTAACACAAATAAAAAACGCAAACACTGATGCAACTAGCAACAACAACAGAACCATTATGATCAGTTTTTAACCAAACATTAATAGAAAAGTAATAAATACGATGTAGGAGGATTTCGGCTAATATTGCAAGAATATAAAAGCAAGTGCAACCATTACACGCGAATTATTAGAAACTAGCCATCTTACTTAAATCTTACAGGTCCCTCTAGTAATTATTCAATTTGAATCACTAATATCACTGTCTACACCTCCTAAACATCTATTATTGCAGTTGCAGCCAATATTCAACAAGATTTTCTAAAAAAAAAATATATACGCTCCTATAGTCAACATGAATTTTGAAAAAATATATAATAATCACACACTTGCCAGTGCTTTCAACAACATTCTATTTTTAATAGATTTCTTCATCGTCTCTCTAAAGGAAGACAAGAAAGAAAATTCATGTAAAACTATTGTCAGACGTACAGTTTATTGTTCTCAGTGTTTTCTTGCAGTATTACTCATTTTAATTGCCGTGTGTTTGTTTAGTAACGAGCGTACTCCACAAGCTCTCGATGATCTTGCACTCTCAATAAGTGTACTTCACTACACTAGCATAGCAATTTGTATGATGCATTATTTTCATATTAATTCAAATGCTGCCAAAATGAAAGCACTTTATGTATTATTAACACAATGCCAAATGCACTCACAGAGTTACAAGAAAACACGGCATATCACTTGGTTCGTACTTTTAGGATGGACATTTGCATTCGTCGTTGGTTGTACAAGTTTGACATTTTTTCTAGTTAAACTAGGAATATCTGCATCAGTGAACCCAGTTTATACAGGGATTAATGTTTACGCCATTTTACTAATACATACGCCAAGTTTTATCCAGACACTATTATTTTTGTTTATTTTGCTTACCTACGAATACATGAAAGACGAGTTAAAGTGCATTACGAGAGAACTTACTGAAGCTAAAAGAAATTACAAGTTGCGACGTACATTTCGAAAATTGATCGTTACTCATAACTTTTTCTCAGAACTTCTTCTAAAAATTAATTCATGTTTCTCCTTCATACTTGTGACAAACACAGTTTATCAATGCATGCTTATAGCCATTTTTGCTCGAATTATGCTTAATCTCTATCTTTCGACCAATTACTCAGCAATGTTACTTATTATACAACCAATGTTTTGCATTATATACAACTTTGTATGGATGGTTTCTGGAACATGTTTGAATGAAGTGGTAAGTTAACAAAAAAATGCCGTGAAACACTTTCTCTATAATTAGGTCCAATTCTCCCACTATGTGTGGCGAAAAATTTGCAAACACTTTATTTAACTTGCACTAAACATACGCCAATTAGGCCTGTATAAATAATCTTTATTTTAGCTTTGGTAAGTGAATGCCGACACTAAAAACGGTCAATTCATAAATTTAGTGTTTGGTTTTCAGTGCTTAAGCTTTGTATCCACTTGCTGCGGTATCACGGTATCACCGTTGCGTATTGTACACGTATCATTTGCTGATATGGATATGGTGTACACTGTACACGCTACTTGATGTTTCTCGTATCATCAATGCGTTGCGTTTCTAAATACACAATACGAGATTGCAGACATCCCAGTTTCATCTAGATTCCTTTCAACTGCCGAAATATTGTGCAACGGAGTGACCGAGCGCGCTGCCCGTCCCAACTTACTCCACCGCGTATCGTGTCATTTCTTTGATGTGACGGGAAAAAACCGACAAATGACCGATTGGGTTCGTTGCGTTTCTTTGTATCATATTTTGATACGGAATGGTGCTACGCTAGCTGTATCCATTGATATGCATCGTGGATACAATATGCAGAAATGCAACAAGTGGATACCCAGCTCTAGTGTCACTATACGTGTGTCCTCACGTTTTGAATTAGCGTTTGGTTGTTAGACCCAGAAGTGCCCAAGCCTCCTGAAGGAAATAGAGACTACCCCCTACTATTAACCCCTGGAACCTATTCTAAATTGGAAGAAAGCGTTTTTATAATAACTTTTAAAAGAAACTTTTCATAACGTTTTCTAAAAGTTTCAATTGTCATTATCATCAAATACTATTAACATACTCAGAAAATTATTTTAGTAAAAGAAATTACATCATTTTGTGATAATGTTGAATAAATTTTGATCTCAGTTGTTATTTTTTTGAATAAAATATGTAACACCCAGTATTTCATCCTTTTGTCGTTACTATAGCCTTGGGGCCCCTTGTACTCCAAGTGACCTACTTTCGCCCCTTTCGTTCTCTACCAAAACCCCAAAGCATCAAGTCACATCCTGGTTCCGGTATTGGCGGATGGATACCCGTTGATGCATGGTCCGGTCCCTTGGGCATGGGTGCACCTATATAGGTGCACACAGGCCCTAGGTATAAAGGTCCGTGTTTCGGTAGTCTCTGGGTCCATTCTCTGATATCGAAACAAAGTCTACTCGACTCATTTAATGGTCCGGTGGCTAAACATGCCACACTCTGTAACTCTTTTCTACTCTATTGTGTCTAAATTATTGCGCTTAATAAAGCAAGTATAATCGACAATCTGCATTCATCCCGCCTGTCTACATGATTCTTTTTTAGCACTGTCTAATCAAAAGAATACCAAGGAGAACGACTCTGGCACCATTGTACTCAGGTTCTATATCACAATCTCTTCTCAGTCAAAAGCGATATCTGTTCTAACTAAGAGAGTTTCAACCTTAGCCCCGTAACAAGAGCTCTACATTGTTACAAGTATTTACTGTTTACATACAGCTAATAATACAGCTAACCCACAGGATTGTTTAAGAAAAAAATTAGAAGTGGTTTAAATACTATCTGAATAAGGGTTCCTTGAAGGGTTTCTGTTGTCCTTCTGCAACAGACCTTCATTGCTGCTAATTGAGTAATTCACTATTTAAAATTTAAATTTTCATTTATTTGCATATTAGGTATATGTTACTTGCATTAAATTCAAAGTTGAAGTCAATTTATTCATTTAACTATCGGTTAATTTCATGATTATTAGATGATGAAGACACTCACTTCAATAAAAGGCGTTTTAATACAAGAAAACTCACAACTTAAGCTTACGACAAACGAGGTAATAATACGTCTAGAAAATACAATAACATCATTCCTTATCGATTAAATACTACATAATGCCCGAATTACTCACAAAGAAAAGGTTGGCTTTGCTCGAACTTTTCAGTGTAAATGTCAACACTTAGAAATGTTCGATCAAACTTTTTTTTTTGAAAATGTCAGATCAAAAACTCAACATTCATTTCAACTTCATTTCATTTCACTTCACCATAAAATATTTAAACATGTAGTACAAGCAGTGGCGGAGCTTAGTTAGTGTACTCCCGCCCCGCACGGTGCAATTTTGAGCCCCCTTTACCTCACCCACTACTGAGCCCTCATGTTATCATGCCACTTGTAGAGAGTTGTATAATTTATTTTATACATAAAACATAAATATTGTTTTAATGTAAAAGGTTAAATATGCGAACAGAATAAAAAAGAATAGAAATTGCACCCCCAAATTCTTCCATACCTCCTGCACCAGCCCCAACCCCCACCCCTCAGTCGCGGGGCTGTGGGTCCATAGCCGAGTACACTCCTGTAGTATACTCCTGAGTCCACCCTAGAGTACAAGGCTGTTCTCGTCACGGAATTCTTTTAATGCGAGCCTGGTCAAGTGATTTTGCCAATTCTACTACCAGACAAGTACTTGCTACAGTATGGGACCCCAATTTTTAGGGGCCACCAAAAGTCAAAACTTTAGTCAAGTATATACATACAAAAAGTTTTCAAACACTAGGAGATCCGATATTCCACAGGGCCTAGGAGCCTTAGCAGATACAAATGCGCCAAAAAAATCATTTGAAATCACAGCACGAGTATATATTATGGTCATCAAAACACTTATGCACATTTGTTTTTCATATTTCAAAGACTAAGGAATTATCTTCTGTATGATAGTTTAAATTTGTCGAAATGTAAAATTGTCTAAATGAAAATCATATACACTGTATGATTGGGAAATATACCCCCACCCCCGGTCCACATACACTGTAGCTCTCGAGCTGATTGCAGGTGTCCTAAATTGAATTGAATTAGTTACATTAATTAATTTCCTTTTAAAGGCGGGGGTCTGTAAAGAAGAGTGGACAAAACGGATTAATAACCCCTTTCTAAATAACCCAGATTTAAAAGTGGTTTGAAGCCTCGCCATCTTCATAATTAGTTTTTTCATTAACAATATTTTTTTTACATTTTAATATTAATTAATAATTACGTTAAATAGATGGTGGATTGGTTATGTTACGCTTACACATTCCTCACAAAACCACAAGGAGCTCAGTTCGGAGGAATTCAAATGCTGGATTCTCTAATGCTTCTGGAAGTAAGTAAATTATCTTAACATGCTCAGTGAATAATTGAAAAAAAAAATGATTTCTCATTTTATCGTATTATTTTTCAGTTCATTTTTTACATGATTGACATGACGAATATGTTCATAAGTAAACGCCATAAAGGATATGTTTATTTATAGAAGAGAGGAACCACGTTGCACAACATTTGACTGAAGAATTCTATGTTGTATACACTTATAACTTATATATATTTTACAAGCAGGCCTTCACAACTCGGTATGGAATTCCCACTAGTTTAAACTCTTGAAATCTTATTACACACTGGGTGCGTTCAGATACTGTTTTTTTTTAAACTGCTTGAGGGGGTATACCTTTGATTAGCAGCCATGGGTAGCCTCTAAATTAAGCTAAGCCTGTGGAGGCGTTATGTTGATTGCGCCAAAGGCACAGAGGATAAGCGGCTGCTAATCGAAAAAAATTCCAAAAAAAATTGCAAAATTGCAAAAAAAAATTCATAATTGGTCTTTTGACATAAAAAAATCGGCCTATTTTTGCCATGACCAATGCAACTTCAATGGCAAATTTCTTGAGCTATTTCAAAAAAGCCAAGTACTGAACTCATTAAGTGTTATCACAAGTGCTGCACAAAATATGAAATCCAAGACTAATAATATTCAATGCTATGTAACCACAGTATATACAGTGATATACAGTATGCAAATTAAAGCATTTATTTTAGATTTTATTTAGAAGGTTTCAAGAAATTTCACAACTTTTCATAAATTTCATGAAATACTTCAACAAAATAAATATCATGAAAATGACCATTACTAGGAACAATACAGACATCCCATTATAACAAACTAATATACAATGGGAATGCACATTACCAGACAGAAATCTACAACAATAATGACACCAGGAAGAACAAACAATTCAGAATAAAAAATAAACAAAAAATAGATCAATTAAAAAAAACCTACCTGTACAAATATAAGTATCCATAAAAACACAGGAACAGAAATTGATAAGAAAACTGGCGTAAGAAATTGGATAAAAACAGTAAGAAGCAAGTTTTGGTAAGCACAAGAAACTAAAAACAACTAACAGAGACACTGGCTGGAACAAAAACAAAAGAAAAATGAAGGTTGTAACTGGAATTTCTTCTTTAGTAAATCTGCATATAAACATGAAAGGTCACCTACATCACTTCCAATATTTAAAGTATGGTCAATTTATTAATTTTAATGTAAATCATTTCCTTAATGTTATGTTTGAATCAATCAACTTCATTAATTTTATGTTTGAACCAATGACCTTCATTAATTTTGTTTGAAAAAAATGCGTTTCATTAATTTTATGTTTGAAATAATGAGTTTCATTAATTTTATGTTTGAAATAATGACCTTCATTAATTTTGTTTGAACCAATCAGTATCATTAATTTTATGTTTGAACCAATGAGTTTCATTAATATATATTTGAGGAGAATCTCACATTTAAGTTTAGAAATTAATTCAGATTTTTTTAAATCAATAATTTTATTTGTGGTATTGAAAAAGACATAGTTGAGAATATTATGGAGATTAAATATTTAAAAAAAAATTCAACTGCCCATTATAGAAAAATGACAAAAGATACATTTTGTTTTAACGTTCAAAGTATTTTTAATATGCCTTTCTTGGTAATAAGATATTATTGTAATTGTTGCAATTACAATTTGTTAACCAATTTAACAAGACAGTCATGTTTACATAGGATTTTAATGGCAAATTTCTACTAGTGAAAGAAAATAACAAGTGCTATCGAAAAGAGCTTTCATGAATGATAGATATTTTTTGAGACATAGGATGGTTTGAAAAACAATTAATGTAGCAACCCTACCATGTACGTTCGTGGTTCCAATCAGTACTAATAATGCCCATGTTATTAAGGCAGTCACATACCAGAAAATTAAAATTTCAATTTTAACTACAAATTGAATTCTAGGATATTAGACTATTGACAACATGAGCACTATTAGTTTGCCCGATTGATAAAACAAACCTTCAATGTCTGGTCACAACTTCATTTATAATTATTTCTCAAATCATCCTTATGACCCATAAAAGATCAGTCATGAAAGCTGTGTGCAACAGGGCTTGCAACCTATCGTCTTCCATTAATCTAAAGAAGAAAAATCTTAAATTTACCTCTAAAATTTTATGTGAAAACGATTCTTCTGTTAAATTGGTTAACAGAGTCACTAGTAACAACTACAATAATACTAATGTCATTATTAATAAAGACTATTATTAATATATGTACTATGAATGTAACCAAAATGTTACTTTTCCATGTAATAATGTACAATCCGAATTTTTTTTTTACAAAATATACTTACTAATCATAGTATAACCATTTATATTAAATTCTCAAATACTCTCAATTGCCTCATTTACAAAGACAAAGTTATTGATTTAGAAGAAACTGCCTGTTAAAGTGAACAAACACAAAAAAACTGTTACAAATGTCAATATCGATTACATTGTTGTAATCGATTTTGACATCTGTAACAGTTTTTCACGTGAATCAGAATATTTGTTCTCCCTGGTGTTCCTCCTATTATGGTTGCTGGTTTCTTTATGTATTTATTCAATTTCATGACATATTAATTTTTAAAAATTGAATTTGCCCTGAAAATGAGTCACAGTTGGCGAACAATGCTAAGAGCTGTATTCGATTATATTTTGGTTGTAATGTTGGTAGGATTCATTTAAACACTCAAGTCTCTCAGTGGTTTATACATGGTAAGCTCTTTCTAGCTCTACCTAAAAATAATAGGAAATGCTGAGTCTCATCCAAAGATGAAGAAAGATGTAGATACTGAGTGTCTCGGAGACTTCCGATTATAATTATCAGACCTCACTTGATCTAAACACATCTTCTCATATATGCATTAACATTCAGTTCTGACTTCATGACTACCTACAACAATGGATATGAAACGCTATTTGTAGGGTGACGTAACTGCCACCCACCTGATCACAGCTATTAGGGTAACCGCAGACGACAGACAATCGGTGACAGGCAGATTATTCAGTCAGGGACCAGCCATGATAGCAGGCATCAACGCACAGGCACAACCACCGACAAACTGATGGTTGTGTGCTCTTGCGTTTTGTCGGCCACAGAAATCTGACAGACTGTCACGTCATGTGCACTAACCTTATAAAAAAAAAATTTGAGATGGTTGACAAAATTGATTGCAGCTCTGGATACAACTGAAAATGAAATAAATGAAATTAAATCAATGATTGCTGAAATAGAAGGTAAAAGTAGATCTTCTAGTTTGGCTACCATAAACAATAGGTTTATTGTTTTGGAAAATGATAGTTAGAGATTGAAGGTTCTTTCAACACAGTCAGGAAGAAGAACGTTTTGAGACTCAATCAGCAGACTGATGCTCCAGAGTTGATTAGAGATGAGTAAAAGTAACTAACTTCATGCAGGTATTTCATTTATGATTGGGAATTACGGACCTGTCACAAGGATTTCGAGCTGATTGCAGGGATGCTGCATTGAATTGAACTGAGCAGTTACAACCCCACCATTAATACTTCATACACCTCCTGAAAAAGAACAACTGGCAATGAAGTAGCCCTTTCTTTAATGGAAAAAGAAGTTCATTTCAAAAGTACGTCGTACCTCGTCTCCACTTTTTTTTCCATTACTCTTTAACTGTAAACAACATTGTTGCTTCGTAAAAAATGTACAATGTTAGACACGCAAATACTACGCACACATTCTCAGACGATTATCAGAAAGCAACGTTTTATAAACAATAAGACATCACAAAAACAGTTAAACTGTGAAATTAGTAGAGCCAATTTATACTTTTACATCAAGGAAACGTTTCTTGCTATGAAGTCCAAATGCGACCTCAAGTAAATCAAAATACTCGCCTTGAAAAAGTGAAAAATTGACATTGCATTGTCATTTTGGGCCTCATGTAAAGAAATACTTGCTTTAATTCATTTCTCACATAGAAATCCACTGTCTTTTATTAGATTCAGATAATTATAAATTACCTAAACAAAACCTGTGAAATCATATGTGTGATGAGACCATCTAGACTCAGGGCCGGGGCCGTCCTCATCCGGTTGCAAGCTTTCCAGTGGATGTTTGTCTTGAAGTCGCCTAATCTGACGTAGAGTCCTGCATCGACCAGGGTGGTCGTTAGCCGATAGCTGTTGGCTGAATTTTTTTATATAGGTTATAGACAAATTCTTTTTTGTGTGTGGCCTATTTGTATAATTTGCCAACAGAAACCAATGAAAAAAAAATTAGTGGGTCGACCAGCTTTTCTATTGGTCGAATGGGCCGTTTGGGTCGAATGGGCCGTTTGGGTCGAATGGGCCGTTTGGGTCGAATGGGCCGTTTGGGTCGAATGGGCCGTTAGGGTCGAATGGGCCGTTAGGGTCGAATGGGCCGTTTGGGCCGTTAGGGTCGAATGGGCCGTTAGGGTCGAATGGGCCACTTGGGTTGAATTGGCTGTTTGGGTTGAATTTGTTTTTTTAACATACATTTTTTTGTCCCACATTAGCCTTCTCTATAATAAACCTATAGGAAGCTTCACATTGTCAGTCCTGAGTTACTGCTCTACTACTCTTTATGCTTAAGAATTCTGAAGTGGATGTTTTACAGCCAACAGAAATGTTTGAATTTTGATACAATTTATAAAAAAAATCAATATTTACTTTGTTGATTCTTTTAATAGCTTAATTCGACCCGGCCGCTTTATTCCGCCCGGCCGCTTTATTCCGCCCGGCCGTTTTATGCGGCCCGGCCGCTTTATTTGGCCCGGCTGATTTCTGGTCGACCATGACCGACCCCACCTTGTATATTGAACCAGCTTGGCCGACCCTCAAAAAAATAAAAATGCAGGACTCTAATCTGACGTAGCCTTTCCAGCCAATTGGAAGCATATGGATCACTGGGAGATCTTTGTTGACTCTGATGTATAAAAACAATTAAAAAAACAATACTTGTTAACGAACACTTTTAAAATATATGTTTGTCAGCAACAATAACCAAACAACACTCCACAATTTCGGTTAATTGCTAGTAACAAATCTCACTATACTTTCAGAAAATAAAAATTAAAATAAATTGAGATTTATAAAAATGGAATGAGAAAATCAGAACTACCAAATCGAAACATATTTAATTGTTATTATAAGATGTAATCCCAATAGCTCAGTTTCGTACTTTGTATACTCTCCATTTCACGAAGCAACGCTGACAACAAAATTGAGAATATCATTTTTTAAAAACTAAAAGAGTAAACGAATCATGTAAGTGTGTTTTCTGTGTTCGTGTCGTAAAAAACAAACGTTTTATGGAGCAAAATTGGAATAAATGCCAACTTAAAACTGGATTATTTTCATATTGCGTTAAAAAGCATTATTTAAAATAATATAACAATGAAAGTAGACTTAAGTGATTCAGGTGCTCAGTTTCTTAATTCGATTATTGTTAATTGTAAAAATAAAAAATAATGGAAAAAAAAATTCCTCATTTCTACGTATTGTCAAAAGACTCACGTTGGCATGAAGAGCCAGCTGCCGCACCAAAGTTACAAGATTGCAGTCAGAAATTATTTTCACTTCGTGACTACCCAACAATTCATTCAACTCTGGAAAAACGTAACGAGAAAAAAACAATAGTTTCTAACCTACAACTTCTTAGACTACAAATATTATCTTCATACCTGGTTTTGTTTTTACAATAATATGATTGCTTTCTTTATCCAGTGGCTGAATAATAACACAAACGTAAATGAACTGTCCCTGTGAACAAATAAAAATGAAATATTAAGATATAAAAGAATTATATGGAGACAGAGAATTTAACCTTCATTGTGTAAATGTTGTAATCTTCACCACTGTCTTTGACTTCAAAAGCACCGCACCTGTACAGTGTACATCAAAAGTCCACTTAGCCCAGTGCTCCACTAAGCATATCAGTCCACTAACCCCGATGGTATACTTAGCCCATTGGTCTAGTGAGAATAGTCGTCCACTGAGGTCAGTGGTTCTATTAGCTAATTGGACGACTAAAAGCCATAGTTCGCTTAGCCCTCTGGTCATTAAGCCCAGTAGTCCATTTAGCTCAGTGGCAACTAAGCCCAGCAATATCTTAATTCATTTAGTCTTCTTGTTTTAAGCAAATTAAAATTTCTTCTAACTGTTACTTCTGAAAGGAAGAATAACCACAATACTAGATGATTTTATTGTTCCCTTTCATTTGAATATTTTGCAAATTAAAACATAACGAACTCATGAACGCCGCTTCAGTCATGTGTTTTCAGGTGATGTCTAACGAACTTTTGAACTGCATTCACCTGATGTGTATTTATGTTGTCTGTGACGTTACACGTCACGCCTTAATTTTTTAAAAGGCTAATAACTGTATTCTTTTAATTTGTGATATGTAAATTTACGTTTATCAAAATTCAACAGCGGCATAAATGTCTTTATTTGAAAAACTTTTACTGAAAAAACGTTGCTAATTCTTGTGGTTTGCTTCGCTCGTCATTAGATGAAATATATTGGCAGATAGAGAGAGCAAAGAACTGATGCCGGATATCGCCGACCGCCGACCTAGGATTTTCGAGCCAGTACACGTGCCTGTAAAATACGCGACCTGTTTTCGACATGACCATTCAGTGCATTATAAATCGTAAATTCCTCAAATTTTACTGTCGAAAAAGCGTCTTCCGATCCCGGTCGGTTAGGACCCGGCAGAGTGGTGGGCAACCCCGGGCCCACTTTTGACCTACCGAGGGCTCAAGTGGGACGACCGTGGTCAAAAGTGACTATGGGAGCCATACATTGAGAATGGTAAAAAGAGTTACGCCTCGGGGGAGTAAACCCCTGACAAAATTATGACTTATTTACTTCAAAACAGCCGAGTATATCTGAACGCACGAAAGGGTTCCACAAAAAAAAAATCGAGATTGCAATAAATCTATATAAATTTATAATTTTGCCTGTTTGTTCTAGCAACTAGGCAACAACAGAACCAACATGATCAGTGTTTAATCAAACATTAATAAAACTAATAAATACGATGTAGGAGGATTTCCGCTAATATTACAAGAATATAAAAGCAAGTGCAACAAGCGAATTATTATAAACTATTCATGTTACTTAAATCTTAGAGGTTTTACCCAGAAATTATTCAAATTGAATCACTAATATCACTGTCTACACCTCCTAGACATCTATTATTGCCGTTGCAGCCATTATTCAACGAGATTTCCGGGGAAAAAAATATATATACTCTCCAATAGCCAACATGAATTCCGAAAAAATATATAATAATCACACACTTGCCAGTGCTTTCAACAATATTCTATTTTTGATAGATTTCTTCATCGTCTCTCTAAAGGAAGACAAGAAACAAAATTTATGTAAAACTATTGTCAGATGTACAGTTTATTGTTCTCAGTGTGTTCTTGCAGTATTACTCATTTTAACTGCCGTGTGTTTGATTAGTAACGAGCGTACTCCACAGCCTTTCGATGATCTTGCACTCTCAATAAGTGTACTTTACTACACTAGCGTAGGAATTTCTATGATGCATTATTTTCATATTAATTCAAATGCTGCCAAAATGAAAGCACTTTATGTATTATTAACACAATGCCAAATACACTCACAGAGTTACAAAAAAATACGGCAAATCACTTGGTTCGTACTTTTAGGATGGACATTTGCATTCGTCGTTGGTTGTACAAGTTTGATATTTTATGAAGTTAAACAAGCAATATCTGAATCAGTGTACCCACCTTCTACAATGATTAATGTTTTTGTCCTTTTAGTAATACATGCGCCAAGTTTTATCCAGACACTATTATTTTTGTTTATTTTGCTTACCTACGAATACATGAAAGACGAGTTAAAGTGCATTACGAGAGAACTTACTGAAGCTAAAACACATTACAAGTTGCGACGTACATTTCGAAAATTGATCGTTACTCATAACTTTTTCTCAGAACTTCTTCTAAAAATTAATTCATGTTTCTCCTTCATACTTGTGACAAACACAGTTTATCAATGCATGCTTATAGCCATTTTTGCTCGAATTATATTTACTCTCTATCAGTCGGCCAGTTTCTCTTACATATCAGCATTACTTATCATACAACCAATGTTTTGCATTATATACAACTTTGTATGGATGGTTTCTGGAACATGTTTGAATGAAGAGGTAAGTTGACAAAAAATGCACTGAAACACTTTCTCTATAATTAGGTCCAATTCCCCCACTATGTGTGGCGAAAAATGTGCAAACACTTTATTTAACTTGCCCTAAACATACGCCAATTAGGCCTGTATAAATAATCTTTATTTTAGCTTTGGTAAGTGAATGCCAACAATAAAAACAGCCAATTCTTAAGTTTAGCGTTTGGTTTTCACTGCCTAAGCTTTGTATCCACTTGTTGCGGTTTAGCGTATCGTATCACAGTATCACCGGTGATACTGTGATAGATTCACTGATACGGGTACGATGTACACGCTACTTGATGTTTCTCGTATCATCAATGCGTTGCGTTTCTAAATACACAATACGAGATTGCAGGCATCCCCGTTTCATCTAGATTCCTTTCAACTGCCGAAATATTGTGCAACGGAGTGACCGAGCGCGCTGCCCGTCCCAACTTACTCCACCGCGTATCGTATCATTTCTTTGATGTGAAGGGAAAAAACCGACAAATGACCGATTGGGTTCGTTGCGTTTCTTTGTATCATATTTTGATATGGAACGATGCTACGCCAGCTGTATGCATTGATACGCATTGGGGATACCATACGCAGAAATGCAACAAGTGGATACCCGGCTCTAGTGTCACTATACGCGTCCTCACGTTTTGAATTACCATTTAGTTGCTACAACCAGAAGTGCCCAAGCTTCCCAAAGCCAATAGAGACTACCCCTTACTCCTTAACCCCTAGGACCTATTCTAAATTGGAAGAAAGCGTTTTTATAATAACTTTAAAATAAACTTTTCATAACGTTTTCTAAAGGTTTCAATTGTCATTATCATCAAATACTATTAACATAATGTCAGCGTTGGCGTCCATGTTGACCAAATCGTGCAACTCATTATGCTCTCTTTTCTGTAACTCGTCTCTTCTCTCGATCGCACAGAGAAGACTCGAGCTACGGAGGTAGTCGGATGGTGATGGATTGTAGTCATCCTTCTGCATAGGGGTGTAATCTATCAGAAGGGTGGTGACCATCCACTTCTGGTCGCCATTGTTGTTCATCTTCCTTTCTTAGGAAGATCTGCTGCTCCGTAGAGATCATTATGTCTTCTTGCCTTAGGGTGTCTCCGGCCTGCCCAGAGAAGGATTAGTTTCGATACAAACGACAACGCAGTTTCATATTGCAAACACTTTATTCATTCTGGCACAGAAACAGTAACATTACAAAAATGAAGAACAAAGAAGAGCATGGTCTTTTTATACCTTGGACCTGTGTACACCTATCAGTTGTAACCAGGTCCAAGTGACCATGGTCCTAAGAGTATCAATCTGACACTTGAGGATTAATTACAGAGAGAGGGAGAGAATAGAAATTGCACCCCCAAATTCTTCCATACCTCCTGCACCAGCCCCAACCCCCACCCCTCAGTCGCGGGGCTGTGGGTCCATAGCCGAGTACACTCCTGTAGTATACTCCTGAGTCCACCCTAGAGTACAAGGCTGTTCTCGTCACGGAATTCTTTTAATGCGAGCCTGGTCAAGTGATTTTGCCAATTCTACTACCAGACAAGTACTTGCTACAGTATGGGACCCCAATTTTTAGGGGCCACCAAAAGTCAAAACTTTAGTCAAGTATATACATACAAAAAGTTTTCAAACACTAGGAGATCCGATATTCCACAGGGCCTAGGAGCCTTAGCAGATACAAATGCGCCAAAAAAATCCTTTGAAATCACAGCACGAGTATATATTATGGTCATCAAAACACATGCACATTTGTTTTTCATATTTCAAAGACTAAGGAATTATCTTCTGTATAATAGTTTAAATTTGTCGAAATGTAAAATTGTCTAAATGAAAATCATATACACTGTATGATTGGGAAATATACCCCCACCCTCCACATACACTGTAGCTCTCGAGCTGATTGCAGGTGTCCTAAATTGAATTGAATTAGTTACATTAATTAATTTCCTTTTAAAGGCGGGGGTCTGTAACGAAGAGTGGACAAAACGGATTAATAACCCCTTTCTAAATAACCCAGATTTAAAAGTGGTTTGAAGCCTTGCCATCTTCATAATTAGTTTTTTCATTAACAATATTTTTTTTTACATTTTAATATTAATTAATAATTACGTTAAATAGATGGCGGATTGGTTATGTTACGCTTACACATTCCTCACAAAACCACAAGGAGCTCAGTTCGGAGGAATTCAAATGCTGGATTCTCTAATGCTTCTGGAAGTAAGTAAATTATCTTAACATGCTCAGTGAATAATTGAAAAAAAAAATGATTTCTCATTTTATCGTATTATTTTTCAGTTCATTTTTTACATGATTGACATGACGAATATGTTCATAAGTAAACGCCATAAAGGATATGTTTATTTATAGAAGAGAGGAACCACGTTGCACAACATTTGACTGAAGAATTCTATGTTGTATACACTTATAACTTATATATATTTTACAAGCAGGCCTTCACAACTCGGTATGGAATTCCCACTAGTTTAAACTCTTGAAATCTTATTACACACTGGGTGCGTTCAGATACTGTTTTTTTTTTAAACTGCTTGAGGGGGTATTCCTTTGATTAGCAGCCATGGGTAGCCTCTAATTAATCTAAGCCTGTGGAGGCGTTATGTTGATTGCGCCAAAGGCACAGAGGATAAGCGGCTGCTAATCGAAAAAAATTCCAAAAAAAATTGCAAAATTGCAAAAAAAATTCATAATTGGTCTTTTGACATAAAAAATCGGCCTATTTTTGCCATGACCGATGAGCAATGGAAAATTTCTTGAGCTATTTCAAAAAAGCCAAGTACTGAACTCATTAAGTGTTATCACAAGTGCTGCACAAAATATGAAATCCAAGACTAATAATATTCAATGCTATGTAACCACAGTATATACAGTGATATACAGTATGCAAATTAAAGCATTTATTTTAGATTTTATTTAGAAGGTTTCAAGAAATTTCACAACTTTTCATAAATTTCATGAAATACTTCAACAAAATAAATATCATGAAAATGACCATTACTAGGAACAATACAGACATCCCATTATAACAAACTAATATACAATGGGAATGCACATTACCAGACAGAAATCTACAACAATAATGACACCAGGAAGAACAAACAATTCAGAATAAAAAATAAACAAAAAATAGATCAATTAAAAAAAACCTACCTGTACAAATATAAGTATCCATAAAAACACAGGAACAGAAATTGATAAGAAAACTGGCGTAAGAAATTGGATAAAAACAGTAAGAAGCAAGTTTTGGTAAGCACAAGAAACTAAAAACAACTAACAGAGACACTGGCTGGAACAAAAACAAAAGAAAAATGAAGGTTGTAACTGGAATTTCTTCTTTAGTAAATCTGCATATAAACATGAAAGGTCACCTACATCACTTCCAATATTTAAAGTATGGTCAATTTATTAATTTTAATGTAAATCATTTCCTTAATGTTATGTTTGAATCAATCAACTTCATTAATTTTATGTTTGAACCAATGACCTTCATTAATTTTGTTTGAAAAAAATGCGTTTCATTAATTTTATGTTTGAAATAATGAGTTTCATTAATTTTATGTTTGAAATAATGACCTTCATTAATTTTGTTTGAACCAATCAGTATCATTAATTTTATGTTTGAACCAATGAGTTTCATTAATATATATTTGAGGAGAATCTCACATTTAAGTTTAGAAATTAATTCAGATTTTTTTAAATCAATAATTTTATTTGTGGTATTGAAAAAGACATAGTTGAGAATATTATGGAGATTAAATATTTAAAAAAAAATTCAACTGCCCATTATAGAAAAATGACAAAAGATACATTTTGTTTTAACGTTCAAAGTATTTTTAATATGCCTTTCTTGGTAATAAGATATTATTGTAATTGTTGCAATTACAATTTGTTAACCAATTTAACAAGACAGTCATGTTTACATAGGATTTTAATGGCAAATTTCTACTAGTGAAAGAAAATAACAAGTGCTATCGAAAAGAGCTTTCATGAATGATAGATATTTTTTGAGACATAGGATGGTTTGAAAAACAATTAATGTAGCAACCCTACCATGTACGTTCGTGGTTCCAATCAGTACTAATAATGCCCATGTTATTAAGGCAGTCACATACCAGAAAATTAAAATTTCAATTTTAACTACAAATTGAATTCTAGGATATTAGACTATTGACAACATGAGCACTATTAGTTTGCCCGATTGATAAAACAAACCTTCAATGTCTGGTCACAACTTCATTTATAATTATTTCTCAAATCATCCTTATGACCCATAAAAGATCAGTCATGAAAGCTGTGTGCAACAGGGCTTGCAACCTATCGTCTTCCATTAATCTAAAGAAGAAAAATCTTAAATTTACCTCTAAAATTTTATGTGAAAACGATTCTTCTGTTAAATTGGTTAACAGAGTCACTAGTAACAACTACAATAATACTAATGTCATTATTAATAAAGACTATTATTAATATATGTACTATGAATGTAACCAAAATGTTACTTTTCCATGTAATAATGTACAATCCGAATTTTTTTTTTACAAAATATACTTACTAATCATAGTATAACCATTTATATTAAATTCTCAAATACTCTCAATTGCCTCATTTACAAAGACAAAGTTATTGATTTAGAAGAAACTGCCTGTTAAAGTGAACAAACACAAAAAAACTGTTACAAATGTCAATATCGATTACATTGTTGTAATCGATTTTGACATCTGTAACAGTTTTTCACGTGAATCAGAATATTTGTTCTCCCTGGTGTTCCTCCTATTATGGTTGCTGGTTTCTTTATGTATTTATTCAATTTCATGACATATTAATTTTTAAAAATTGAATTTGCCCTGAAAATGAGTCACAGTTGGCGAACAATGCTAAGAGCTGTATTCGATTATATTTTGGTTGTAATGTTGGTAGGATTCATTTAAACACTCAAGTCTCTCAGTGGTTTATACATGGTAAGCTCTTTCTAGCTCTACCTAAAAATAATAGGAAATGCTGAGTCTCATCCAAAGATGAAGAAAGATGTAGATACTGAGTGTCTCGGAGACTTCCGATTATAATTATCAGACCTCACTTGATCTAAACACATCTTCTCATATATGCATTAACATTCAGTTCTGACTTCATGACTACCTACAACAATGGATATGAAACGCTATTTGTAGGGTGACGTAACTGCCACCCACCTGATCACAGCTATTAGGGTAACCGCAGACGACAGACAATCGGTGACAGGCAGATTATTCAGTCAGGGACCAGCCATGATAGCAGGCATCAACGCACAGGCACAACCACCGACAAACTGATGGTTGTGTGCTCTTGCGTTTTGTCGGCCACAGAAATCTGACAGACTGTCACGTCATGTGCACTAACCTTATAAAAAAAAAATTTGAGATGGTTGACAAAATTGATTGCAGCTCTGGATACAACTGAAAATGAAATAAATGAAATTAAATCAATGATTGCTGAAATAGAAGGTAAAAGTAGATCTTCTAGTTTGGCTACCATAAACAATAGGTTTATTGTTTTGGAAAATGATAGTTAGAGATTGAAGGTTCTTTCAACACAGTCAGGAAGAAGAACGTTTTGAGACTCAATCAGCAGACTGATGCTCCAGAGTTGATTAGAGATGAGTAAAAGTAACTAACTTCATGCAGGTATTTCATTTATGATTGGGAATTACGGACCTGTCACAAGGATTTCGAGCTGATTGCAGGGATGCTGCATTGAATTGAACTGAGCAGTTACAACCCCACCATTAATACTTCATACACCTCCTGAAAAAGAACAACTGGCAATGAAGTAGCCCTTTCTTTAATGGAAAAAGAAGTTCATTTCAAAAGTACGTCGTACCTCGTCTCCACTTTTTTTTCCATTACTCTTTAACTGTAAACAACATTGTTGCTTCGTAAAAAATGTACAATGTTAGACACGCAAATACTACGCACACATTCTCAGACGATTATCAGAAAGCAACGTTTTATAAACAATAAGACATCACAAAAACAGTTAAACTGTGAAATTAGTAGAGCCAATTTATACTTTTACATCAAGGAAACGTTTCTTGCTATGAAGTCCAAATGCGACCTCAAGTAAATCAAAATACTCGCCTTGAAAAAGTGAAAAATTGACATTGCATTGTCATTTTGGGCCTCATGTAAAGAAATACTTGCTTTAATTCATTTCTCACATAGAAATCCACTGTCTTTTATTAGATTCAGATAATTATAAATTACCTAAACAAAACCTGTGAAATCATATGTGTGATGAGACCATCTAGACTCAGGGCCGGGGCCGTCCTCATCCGGTTGCAAGCTTTCCAGTGGATGTTTGTCTTGAAGTCGCCTAATCTGACGTAGAGTCCTGCATCGACCAGGGTGGTCGTTAGCCGATAGCTGTTGGCTGAATTTTTTTATATAGGTTATAGACAAATTCTTTTTTGTGTGTGGCCTATTTGTATAATTTGCCAACAGAAACCAATGAAAAAAAAATTAGTGGGTCGACCAGCTTTTCTATTGGTCGAATGGGCCGTTTGGGTCGAATGGGCCGTTTGGGTCGAATGGGCCGTTTGGGTCGAATGGGCCGTTAGGGTCGAATGGGCCGTTAGGGTCGAATGGGCCGTTTGGGTCGAATGGGCCGTTTGGGCCGTTAGGGTCGAATGGGCCGTTAGGGTCGAATGGGCCACTTGGGTTGAATTGGCTGTTTGGGTTGAATTTGTTTTTTTAACATACATTTTTTTGTCCCACATTAGCCTTCTCTATAATAAACCTATAGGAAGCTTCACATTGTCAGTCCTGAGTTACTGCTCTACTACTCTTTATGCTTAAGAATTCTGAAGTGGATGTTTTACAGCCAACAGAAATGTTTGAATTTTGATACAATTTATAAAAAAAATCAATATTTACTTTGTTGATTCTTTTAATAGCTTAATTCGACCCGGCCGCTTTATTCCGCCCGGCCGCTTTATTCCGCCCGGCCGTTTTATGCGGCCCGGCCGCTTTATTTGGCCCGGCTGATTTCTGGTCGACCATGACCGACCCCACCTTGTATGTTGAACCAGCTTGGCCGACCCTCAAAAAAATAAAAATGCAGGACTCTAATCTGACGTAGCCTTTCCAGCCAATTGGAAGCATATGGATCACTGGGAGATCTTTGTTGACTCTGATGTATAAAAACAATTAAAAAAACAATACTTGTTAACGAACACTTTTAAAATATATGTTTGTCAGCAACAATAACCAAACAACACTCCACAATTTCGGTTAATTGCTAGTAACAAATCTCACTATACTTTCAGAAAATAAAAATTAAAATAAATTGAGATTTATAAAAATGGAATGAGAAAATCAGAACTACCAAATCGAAACATATTTAATTGTTATTATAAGATGTAATCCCAATAGCTCAGTTTCGTACTTTGTATACTCTCCATTTCACGAAGCAACGCTGACAACAAAATTGAGAATATCATTTTTTAAAAACTAAAAGAGTAAACGAATCATGTAAGTGTGTTTTCTGTGTTCGTGTCGTAAAAAACAAACGTTTTATGGAGCAAAATTGGAATAAATGCCAACTTAAAACTGGATTATTTTCATATTGCGTTAAAAAGCATTATTTAAAATAATATAACAATGAAAGTAGACTTAAGTGATTCAGGTGCTCAGTTTCTTAATTCGATTATTGTTAATTGTAAAAATAAAAAATAATGGAAAAAAAAATTCCTCATTTCTACGTATTGTCAAAAGACTCACGTTGGCATGAAGAGCCAGCTGCCGCACCAAAGTTACAAGATTGCAGTCAGAAATTATTTTCACTTCGTGACTACCCAACAATTCATTCAACTCTGGAAAAACGTAACGAGAAAAAAACAATAGTTTCTAACCTACAACTTCTTAGACTACAAATATTATCTTCATACCTGGTTTTGTTTTTACAATAATAAGATTGCTTTCTTTATCCAGTGGCTGAATAATAACACAAACGTAAATGAACTGTCCCTGTGAACAAATAAAAATGAAATATTAAGATATAAAAGAATTATATGGAGACAGAATTTAACCTTCATTGTGTAAATGTTGTAATCTTCACCACTGTCTTTGACTTCAAAAGCACCGCACCTGTACAGTGTACATCAAAAGTCCACTTAGCCCAGTGCTCCACTAAGCATATCAGTCCACTAACCCCGATGGTATACTTAGCCCATTGGTCTAGTGAGAATAGTCGTCCACTGAGGTCAGTGGTTCTATTAGCTAATTGGACGACTAAAAGCCATAGTTCGCTTAGCCCTCTGGTCATTAAGCCCAGTAGTCCATTTAGCTCAGTGGCAACTAAGCCCAGCAATATCTTAATTCATTTAGTCTTCTTGTTTTAAGCAAATTAAAATTTCTTCTAACTGTTACTTCTGAAAGGAAGAATAACCACAATACTAGATGATTTTATTGTTCCCTTTCATTTGAATATTTTGCAAATTAAAACATAACGAACTCATGAACGCCGCTTCAGTCATGTGTTTTCAGGTGATGTCTAACGAACTTTTGAACTGCATTCACCTGATGTGTATTTATGTTGTCTGTGACGTTACACGTCACGCCTTAATTTTTTAAAAGGCTAATAACTGTATTCTTTTAATTTGTGATATGTAAATTTACGTTTATCAAAATTCAACAGCGGCATAAATGTCTTTATTTGAAAAACTTTTACTGAAAAAACGTTGCTAATTCTTGTGGTTTGCTTCGCTCGTCATTAGATGAAATATATTGGCAGATAGAGAGAGCAAAGAACTGATGCCGGATATCGCCGACCGCCGACCTAGGATTTTCGAGCCAGTACACGTGCCTGTAAAATACGCGACCTGTTTTCGACATGACCATTCAGTGCATTATAAATCGTAAATTCCTCAAATTTTACTGTCGAAAAAGCGTCTTCCGATCCCGGTCGGTTAGGACCCGGCAGAGTGGTGGGCAACCCCGGGCCCACTTTTGACCTACCGAGGGCTCAAGTGGGACGACCGTGGTCAAAAGTGACTATGGGAGCCATACATTGAGAATGGTAAAAAGAGTTACGCCTCGGGGGAGTAAACCCCTGACAAAATTATGACTTATTTACTTCAAAACAGCCGAGTATATCTGAACGCACGAAAGGGTTCCACAAAAAAAAAATCGAGATTGCAATAAATCTATATAAATTTATAATTTTGCCTGTTTGTTCTAGCAACTAGGCAACAACAGAACCAACATGATCAGTGTTTAATCAAACATTAATAAAACTAATAAATACGATGTAGGAGGATTTCCGCTAATATTACAAGAATATAAAAGCAAGTGCAACAAGCGAATTATTATAAACTATTCATGTTACTTAAATCTTAGAGGTTTTACCCAGAAATTATTCAAATTGAATCACTAATATCACTGTCTACACCTCCTAGACATCTATTATTGCCGTTGCAGCCATTATTCAACGAGATTTCCGGGGAAAAAAATATATATACTCTCCAATAGCCAACATGAATTCCGAAAAAATATATAATAATCACACACTTGCCAGTGCTTTCAACAATATTCTATTTTTGATAGATTTCTTCATCGTCTCTCTAAAGGAAGACAAGAAACAAAATTTATGTAAAACTATTGTCAGATGTACAGTTTATTGTTCTCAGTGTGTTCTTGCAGTATTACTCATTTTAACTGCCGTGTGTTTGATTAGTAACGAGCGTACTCCACAGCCTTTCGATGATCTTGCACTCTCAATAAGTGTACTTTACTACACTAGCGTAGGAATTTCTATGATGCATTATTTTCATATTAATTCAAATGCTGCCAAAATGAAAGCACTTTATGTATTATTAACACAATGCCAAATACACTCACAGAGTTACAAAAAAATACGGCAAATCACTTGGTTCGTACTTTTAGGATGGACATTTGCATTCGTCGTTGGTTGTACAAGTTTGATATTTTATGAAGTTAAACAAGCAATATCTGAATCAGTGTACCCACCTTCTACAATGATTAATGTTTTTGTCCTTTTAGTAATACATGCGCCAAGTTTTATCCAGACACTATTATTTTTGTTTATTTTGCTTACCTACGAATACATGAAAGACGAGTTAAAGTGCATTACGAGAGAACTTACTGAAGCTAAAACACATTACAAGTTGCGACGTACATTTCGAAAATTGATCGTTACTCATAACTTTTTCTCAGAACTTCTTCTAAAAATTAATTCATGTTTCTCCTTCATACTTGTGACAAACACAGTTTATCAATGCATGCTTATAGCCATTTTTGCTCGAATTATATTTACTCTCTATCAGTCGGCCAGTTTCTCTTACATATCAGCATTACTTATCATACAACCAATGTTTTGCATTATATACAACTTTGTATGGATGGTTTCTGGAACATGTTTGAATGAAGAGGTAAGTTGACAAAAAATGCACTGAAACACTTTCTCTATAATTAGGTCCAATTCCCCCACTATGTGTGGCGAAAAATGTGCAAACACTTTATTTAACTTGCCCTAAACATACGCCAATTAGGCCTGTATAAATAATCTTTATTTTAGCTTTGGTAAGTGAATGCCAACAATAAAAACAGCCAATTCTTAAGTTTAGCGTTTGGTTTTCACTGCCTAAGCTTTGTATCCACTTGTTGCGGTTTAGCGTATCGTATCACAGTATCACCGGTGATACTGTGATAGATTCACTGATACGGGTACGATGTACACGCTACTTGATGTTTCTCGTATCATCAATGCGTTGCGTTTCTAAATACACAATACGAGATTGCAGGCATCCCCGTTTCATCTAGATTCCTTTCAACTGCCGAAATATTGTGCAACGGAGTGACCGAGCGCGCTGCCCGTCCCAACTTACTCCACCGCGTATCGTATCATTTCTTTGATGTGAAGGGAAAAAACCGACAAATGACCGATTGGGTTCGTTGCGTTTCTTTGTATCATATTTTGATATGGAACGATGCTACGCCAGCTGTATGCATTGATACGCATTGGGGATACCATACGCAGAAATGCAACAAGTGGATACCCGGCTCTAGTGTCACTATACGCGTCCTCACGTTTTGAATTACCATTTAGTTGCTACAACCAGAAGTGCCCAAGCTTCCCAAAGCCAATAGAGACTACCCCTTACTCCTTAACCCCTAGGACCTATTCTAAATTGGAAGAAAGCGTTTTTATAATAACTTTAAAATAAACTTTTCATAACGTTTTCTAAAGGTTTCAATTGTCATTATCATCAAATACTATTAACATAATGTCAGCGTTGGCGTCCATGTTGACCAAATCGTGCAACTCATTATGCTCTCTTTTCTGTAACTCGTCTCTTCTCTCGATCGCACAGAGAAGACTCGAGCTACGGAGGTAGTCGGATGGTGATGGATTGTAGTCATCCTTCTGCATAGGGGTGTAATCTATCAGAAGGGTGGTGACCATCCACTTCTGGTCGCCATTGTTGTTCATCTTCCTTTCTTAGGAAGATCTGCTGCTCCGTAGAGATCATTATGTCTTCTTGCCTTAGGGTGTCTCCGGCCTGCCCAGAGAAGGATTAGTTTCGATACAAACGACAACGCAGTTTCATATTGCAAACACTTTATTCATTCTGGCACAGAAACAGTAACATTACAAAAATGAAGAACAAAGAAGAGCATGGTCTTTTTATACCTTGGACCTGTGTACACCTATCAGTTGTAACCAGGTCCAAGTGACCATGGTCCTAAGAGTATCAATCTGACACTTGAGGATTAATTACAGAGAGAGGGAGAGAATAGAAATTGCACCCCCAAATTCTTCCATACCTCCTGCACCAGCCCCAACCCCCACCCCTCAGTCGCGGGGCTGTGGGTCCATAGCCGAGTACACTCCTGTAGTATACTCCTGAGTCCACCCTAGAGTACAAGGCTGTTCTCGTCACGGAATTCTTTTAATGCGAGCCTGGTCAAGTGATTTTGCCAATTCTACTACCAGACAAGTACTTGCTACAGTATGGGACCCCAATTTTTAGGGGCCACCAAAAGTCAAAACTTTAGTCAAGTATATACATACAAAAAGTTTTCAAACACTAGGAGATCCGATATTCCACAGGGCCTAGGAGCCTTAGCAGATACAAATGCGCCAAAAAAATCCTTTGAAATCACAGCACGAGTATATATTATGGTCATCAAAACACATGCACATTTGTTTTTCATATTTCAAAGACTAAGGAATTATCTTCTGTATAATAGTTTAAATTTGTCGAAATGTAAAATTGTCTAAATGAAAATCATATACACTGTATGATTGGGAAATATACCCCCACCCTCCACATACACTGTAGCTCTCGAGCTGATTGCAGGTGTCCTAAATTGAATTGAATTAGTTACATTAATTAATTTCCTTTTAAAGGCGGGGGTCTGTAACGAAGAGTGGACAAAACGGATTAATAACCCCTTTCTAAATAACCCAGATTTAAAAGTGGTTTGAAGCCTTGCCATCTTCATAATTAGTTTTTTCATTAACAATATTTTTTTTTACATTTTAATATTAATTAATAATTACGTTAAATAGATGGCGGATTGGTTATGTTACGCTTACACATTCCTCACAAAACCACAAGGAGCTCAGTTCGGAGGAATTCAAATGCTGGATTCTCTAATGCTTCTGGAAGTAAGTAAATTATCTTAACATGCTCAGTGAATAATTGAAAAAAAAAATGATTTCTCATTTTATCGTATTATTTTTCAGTTCATTTTTTACATGATTGACATGACGAATATGTTCATAAGTAAACGCCATAAAGGATATGTTTATTTATAGAAGAGAGGAACCACGTTGCACAACATTTGACTGAAGAATTCTATGTTGTATACACTTATAACTTATATATATTTTACAAGCAGGCCTTCACAACTCGGTATGGAATTCCCACTAGTTTAAACTCTTGAAATCTTATTACACACTGGGTGCGTTCAGATACTGTTTTTTTTTTAAACTGCTTGAGGGGGTATTCCTTTGATTAGCAGCCATGGGTAGCCTCTAATTAATCTAAGCCTGTGGAGGCGTTATGTTGATTGCGCCAAAGGCACAGAGGATAAGCGGCTGCTAATCGAAAAAAATTCCAAAAAAAATTGCAAAATTGCAAAAAAAATTCATAATTGGTCTTTTGACATAAAAAATCGGCCTATTTTTGCCATGACCGATGAGCAATGGAAAATTTCTTGAGCTATTTCAAAAAAGCCAAGTACTGAACTCATTAAGTGTTATCACAAGTGCTGCACAAAATATGAAATCCAAGACTAATAATATTCAATGCTATGTAACCACAGTATATACAGTGATATACAGTATGCAAATTAAAGCATTTATTTTAGATTTTATTTAGAAGGTTTCAAGAAATTTCACAACTTTTCATAAATTTCATGAAATACTTCAACAAAATAAATATCATGAAAATGACCATTACTAGGAACAATACAGACATCCCATTATAACAAACTAATATACAATGGGAATGCACATTACCAGACAGAAATCTACAACAATAATGACACCAGGAAGAACAAACAATTCAGAATAAAAAATAAACAAAAAATAGATCAATTAAAAAAAACCTACCTGTACAAATATAAGTATCCATAAAAACACAGGAACAGAAATTGATAAGAAAACTGGCGTAAGAAATTGGATAAAAACAGTAAGAAGCAAGTTTTGGTAAGCACAAGAAACTAAAAACAACTAACAGAGACACTGGCTGGAACAAAAACAAAAGAAAAATGAAGGTTGTAACTGGAATTTCTTCTTTAGTAAATCTGCATATAAACATGAAAGGTCACCTACATCACTTCCAATATTTAAAGTATGGTCAATTTATTAATTTTAATGTAAATCATTTCCTTAATGTTATGTTTGAATCAATCAACTTCATTAATTTTATGTTTGAACCAATGACCTTCATTAATTTTGTTTGAAAAAAATGCGTTTCATTAATTTTATGTTTGAAATAATGAGTTTCATTAATTTTATGTTTGAAATAATGACCTTCATTAATTTTGTTTGAACCAATCAGTATCATTAATTTTATGTTTGAACCAATGAGTTTCATTAATATATATTTGAGGAGAATCTCACATTTAAGTTTAGAAATTAATTCAGATTTTTTTAAATCAATAATTTTATTTGTGGTATTGAAAAAGACATAGTTGAGAATATTATGGAGATTAAATATTTAAAAAAAAATTCAACTGCCCATTATAGAAAAATGACAAAAGATACATTTTGTTTTAACGTTCAAAGTATTTTTAATATGCCTTTCTTGGTAATAAGATATTATTGTAATTGTTGCAATTACAATTTGTTAACCAATTTAACAAGACAGTCATGTTTACATAGGATTTTAATGGCAAATTTCTACTAGTGAAAGAAAATAACAAGTGCTATCGAAAAGAGCTTTCATGAATGATAGATATTTTTTGAGACATAGGATGGTTTGAAAAACAATTAATGTAGCAACCCTACCATGTACGTTCGTGGTTCCAATCAGTACTAATAATGCCCATGTTATTAAGGCAGTCACATACCAGAAAATTAAAATTTCAATTTTAACTACAAATTGAATTCTAGGATATTAGACTATTGACAACATGAGCACTATTAGTTTGCCCGATTGATAAAACAAACCTTCAATGTCTGGTCACAACTTCATTTATAATTATTTCTCAAATCATCCTTATGACCCATAAAAGATCAGTCATGAAAGCTGTGTGCAACAGGGCTTGCAACCTATCGTCTTCCATTAATCTAAAGAAGAAAAATCTTAAATTTACCTCTAAAATTTTATGTGAAAACGATTCTTCTGTTAAATTGGTTAAC